>CAUYLG010050968.1:0-135120 GCA_963573385.1 Cacajao melanocephalus | reverse complement strand
TTTACACACCACACGTTGCTGGGGTTTTTGTTTTTTTTATAATTTAATTTTTAATTAACTTGGGGTTTTATACAAAAAAAAAAAAAAAAAAAAAAAAAAAGCTGGCCGTTTATTTTATTTTAGAGACAAAGTCTCGCTCTGTCATCCAGTCTGGAGTGCAGTGGTGCAATCACAACTCACTGCACCCTCAACCTCCTGGGCTCCAGAGATCATCCCACTTCAGCTTCCCGAGGAGCTAAGGCTACAGGCATGACCCACCACACTCAGCTAATTTTGTATTTTTGGTGAAGATGGTTTTCTCATGCTGCCCAGGCTGGTCTCGAACTCCTGGACTTGAACAATCCACCTACCTTAGCCTCCCAAAATTCTGGGATTACAGGTGTGAGCCACTTATACCTGGGCACATCACTTTTTTAAAACAAAGCTAGCGAATGAGGTTCAGCATGTTTACTGCTGAAAGTTGACATGAATATTATGCTGTTGACAGGTAGTAGAAGACGAGATGTGATTAAGAGCATTGTCAAGGTACCTCACCTGGATTTACTAATAACAGCTACTCAGAAAGGACTGATAACAGTCTTTAATAACCAGGTAATTTCTTTTTCTTTTTTTAACTGAAGGACTCATTTTACAATAACCAGATAATTTAAAAGCTTGGATTTCTCCCTCCCTCCCTCCCTCCCTCTCTCCCTCTCTTCCTCTCTTCCTCCCTTCCTCCCTTCCTCCCTTCCTCCCTTCCTTCTTTCCTTCTTTCCTTCCTTTTTTCTCTTCCTTTTTTCTTTCCTTCCTTTTTTCTTTCCTTCCTTTTTTCTCTTCCTTCCTTCCTTCTTCCCTCCCTCCCTCCCTCCTTCCTTTTCTCTCTTTTGGTTTGTCTCTGCATTATGCATATGTATCAGGTACAGCAGAAACCATAAATTATATTTCACAGTTATTCCAAAAAAAAAACCCAAATATTTAGTAGTGAGAAGATTGCTGTGCCTTGTGGCAATCCTTTGAGGTTGGTGACTGCATTTGGCATTGTTCCTCAAGGTGTGATATTGAACCATGTGGCATCGACACAATTAAAAGATGATCCTGGATATCTCAGTTAAAATCAGAAATACAAGCCAAGTGATTAATAAAAGGTTCCATCAGGAACTTTGGACTTGAAATAAAAATAAATTGCTCAAATTCTAGCCCCACTGTTTTACTAGTTATGTCATTAAGTAGGGAACTTAGTGAGCCACTTATGTCTCTCACATCTCTTTTTTACATCTGCAGAATGAGGACGATAAAACCTGTCCTCCCTCAAAGGATTGTAGTGAAGGTCAAATGAGATAATGAGTGTAGAACACTTTATGAACAATAAATCCCTACATGAATATAAGGCTTTGCTATTATCAGTGTCATTTCTAAATCTGTAAGTTTTAGACTTTCACCTTAATGGAATCTGTTACAATATACCCTATGTAATATTTTGCTATGAAAATAAAAGATGAATCTTTGACGTTAATTATTTTTAAAAATCCTAATGATTAGTTCATTTCCAACTGGATATGAGCTTTATACAAGTAAAATATATTTGAAATAATCATTACATGGTTAAAATTTTCATCATAATTTTCAGCTCTTCAGTAATCTCCAGCTCAGGGAATCTTTCAGAAGTTGAAGCCACTGGCAACCAGATTCTGTCAGAGGAGGGGCAGTATGGGCCCTGGAGGTGGTGCAGCGGGGGATTCAGAGTGTGGGTGTGGAGTCTGGGCTCCAGCCTTGCACTAACACTTATAGCTGTGTGTGTTATTTAATATCTGCATGCCCTGATTCCTCATCCAGAATTACAGACCTTCCCTCTCACCGTTTAAGTGAGTTAATACTCACGAAGTACTTAACATCATTAGAGTTCCTCAGTAAATGTTGGCAATTACTATAACAAACAAATAATGTGAAAATAGAAATGAATTTGACTCAGTTAAATATAAACACCTTCTTGATCTTTTTCTTTCGGTGCATTATTTCTCTTTTCTTTTGTTACCTTTATTATCACAAAAACAGAACTAAGATGGTATCTAAGAAATAATAGGAGAAGGAAAATAATTATGTTCATACTAAAATATTTGGTATGATGTGAAATAAGTCAGGTGACATTATCACATTTTCAGAGATGCTTTACGAACATGCACATACACATATACACACAAAAGCTTGCAGATGGGCACATGTATACTCACCATCATGCAAACAGTCAGATTTTATTTTTCTTTTGAGAAGGCATCTCACTCTGTCGCCCAGGCTGGAGTGCAGTGGCACAATCTCAGCTCACCACAACCTCTGCCTCCCAGGTTCAAGCATTCTCCTGCCTCAGCCTCCCGAATAGCTAGGACTACAGGTGTGTACCACCACACCTAGCTGATTTCTTATATTTTTAGGTAGAGACAGGGTTTCACTCTGTCAGGCAGGCTGATCTCGTTCTCCTGACCTTGTGATCCGCCCACCTTGGCCTCCCAAAGTGCTGGAATTACAGGTGTGAACCACCACACCCAACCACATATTTGTTTTATAAGATAATGTAACCGGAGGAAAAAATGGCTAAAAAAAAAAAGGTTTTGTTTTGTTTCTGTGGTTTTTTGTTTTTTGTTTTTTTGTAGAGATAGGGTCGTGCTGTGTTGCCCAGGCTAGTCTCGAACTTGTGGTCTCAAGCCACGGCCGCCACCTCACGGCCTCCCAAATTGCTGAGATTACGGGAGTGAGCCATGCCCAGCCCAAAATTAATTATTTTAAGATTTGATACACCAGGAATAAATACTATTTTGATTGTTGCAAGCCTTACAAATATGACACATTGTGTGAAAAAAAGTTAAGCTGGAAGTGTAAGTCACAGTAGTAATTTATTGAAAGGTAGCAATTAACAACTCAAAATATCTTGGATTAATTCATAATTTAGGCTCTATATGAAGTACAATAAATATAGTTAAGGATTTTCTTGGTGATATAAACATTAAATGTTATTAATAAAAATCTTACCAAAGTAAGATATTAAAAATTTTAAATATATCTCTAAGGATTATAAAACTTTTAAAGCAGCTGAGAGGACTTTAAACAGGTGACTTTCACTAAAGATATATATAGAGAAAGAGAAGCAGAAACCACAGGTGTTCTGTTCTGCAACTCACCAGTTTTCTTACAGCTATGTATTTTTGCCATCTAGAAGTAAGTCCTGGGTTAGAAAAGCCTTTTTGAACTCTTCAGATGAAAGACAGTCTGTGGGTAGCCATGACTAACAGCTTTAGTGTTCTCTCTGATCTGCTTTTTCTGTTTCACATAATCCGTTTCTTCTGGGCCGCTGTTGCCTCCATATTTCTCAAGGCCATCTGAGTATATAAAAGAAACAAGGTCATTGAAATACTTCAACTACCTGCCTTCATCTTGGGAGCAATTTCCATGCCACAAGAGTATGAAAGGCTGCTCATATACACACTAGCTCTCCGCATGGGATAAATTTATGATTCTTAACTGGTATAGTACCCATGGCATGATATTCACTCAATAGGTGCTTATTGAATAAAAGAGGAGACCCACTGGGTAGAATGTTCTTTCAAGTCTCTCAACTTGGAGAGATAACTTCAAACGAAACAGTGGTAGTTTTCCTCCATCACTCTATTAAATATTAATCTGTTCAGCATTCATGTAACTACTCTTGCCATTGCTGTTAGTATTATTTTGCATTCCTATTTTTTGGCATCAAATGTTGCTCCAAACAACTAAAAAAAGGTGATGTAGTTTGCATACAGAAGGAAGAAAATGATTAGTAAAGTGTAGGACTCTTAACAGCACAGTCACCAAGTTTAACAGTGAGCCACAGAGGTATAAGCCTTGCTCACAGCAAACAGTGTGCGTTATTCCGCAGAGCCAGATGCTTCGGGAGAAGGAGAAACAGGGAGGAGACTTACGGAGGGTAGCATGACAACTGAGATTAAATCAAGAAGATATTGTGTCATTGTAGAGTCAGCATTCTCATCTTTAGTGATAGTGCCAACTAGATTTCATTATTCTCTTCCTTTGTTCATAGATGAGAATTCAGACCAGCACCAATGTTACAGTAAGTACATTTTAAAAATTCCTAATTAAGTCAAAGTTAGGGCTATGATGACGGTTCCTTCACAGTTAATTAAAATCTCAATGAAGCACTGAATAGGCTCTGGGTATCTGTGTCATAGATTGTAAATTTATGTTTACTGACTAGGATCAGAACTAAGCCTTGAGCAACAGCAAAGAGGACCCAGGTCTTGCTTTCTAGAGTTAAACTGACTGCAGACAATTGCTTGGAAACTGGTTACTCCTTGGAAGCTTCGATTGAAAAGCTTCTGAGTTTTTCTGAGCATCTGCTATCGGAGAATGTAAAGAATGGACATAACCCAAGCTCTAAGAATAGGGAGGTAGCCCATGGAAATAATTTGACAATATTTTTATTTTAAACTTGAAAACAACATTAAAAGTTTGAGTACAATTTGGAAATTTTTTTAATCCATATCACTAATCAGAATAGTAATTGCAGCAGATGTTGTAAAGCTACGGTGACTTGCTTGCAGAATCTCATTATAGATTTATGAGAGCCGGGAGAATGCTGGACTTTTTCATTGCTTGCAGGCACTGAATACCCTCCGTTACAAAGCAGGGTGCCATGCTGCCTGGCAAAGGAGTCTGGATTCTCTGTAAGCCTCTGAATCTCCATTTCTTAAACTGAAAACACACACACACACACACACACACACACACACACAGGAATTTCTAACAGGTTTTACAGAAGTTTGGAGGTCATGCCTGAAATGCATGCAGCACTCATAAATGGAAGCTTCTGTTTCTGATCTGCAGTGTGTTGTTGATATTACCAATCCTAACCATGCCAGGTTGGTGTCTTTAGGTAGGACACAAGAAATTCCCCTTGGTCTCCATTTATCATGGACCAGGTAATTACTAAGGTCTTTGTTTTCTAGCATGGGGACAGGGCTGGAGAGCTCACTTAATCAGTGCCCTAAGTCTATTTCCTTCTGCCCAAGGAAGAAGTGGTCTCATAGCGGTGAATCGTGCACAAAGATGCTTCACCAACTGCTATTTGCTTCCAGGAAGCAATCTTATCACTAACTGAATTATTCTCCAGGTGATAGTACTGAGAAACTCAGGGTAAGGGTGAAAGGAGAAAAGGTAGGAGCCTGTACTCAAGACACAGACAGGATGTATTGCAAGGCTTCTCTGTAATAAGACAGCAAAATGGGGTGTTTAGTGTGACTAACCTGCTCTTTGGTAACCATCACCAGGTCATAGAAGGAAATGCACTATATCCCCCAATTCTCTGCTTTTCTATCAGGATACCTCCTGGATTACAGGGTGTGATTACCTCTTGCAGCTGAAACGAATCGTAGCCACAACAGAAAGGACCATTATTGTCTGGGATTATAAAGCTCAAGGGAGCAGCCAGGTATTGTGCCAAGAGATACACTCAAAGAAATGAGATTGTCCTTTCAGTAGTGGGACGATATGAGCAATCTACTTCCTCAATTGAATGTCTGTTTCTTCATCTATAAAAGAGAGAGTTTACACAAGTAATCTCTTACACCAAGTCCATCATGTATATTCTGTAATTAAAAGGGACTGTTCTTTTCATTTAGTGTATGTTTAGTTCAGGGGGGTTTGGGTTGTTTTTGAGAGAGTATAATTCCTTTCTTCTTTTATGCCCATCTCTGAATCCAAGTATTATCTTTCTTTGGGTATACTCATGTTATCAAGTTCAAATCTTTTCTCCCAAGTCCAGCTTCATTAGGTAAGAAAATTGCTAAAATCAAATGTCTAAGTCTGGCAAAAAAATCGAATGAGGCAGCCCTTCAGTGGCTGAGATGTTGCTACTTAACCAGTCTATAGTATTTATTGAGCATTTGCAGACATTTAGAAGTAAGGAATATGTTCTCTGCACTCAAACAAAACTCAGTCTGGAGGTTCCTCATGAATGAACATAATATATAATATAATGATACAGCAAATTATATGGTAAAGAGGAGCAAGTGCAATGGGGGCTCAGGGAGGGTGAGATCACTGAGCCCCAAGGTTATTTAAAAATGTCTTCAGGCAGCAGATCGACTTTGAAGGACACGGAGGATTGAGAAATAAATTAACTTCCTTCATGCCTTGCTTGTTCCTAGCCTTGGTAAAAAACTTAGTTTCTTTTGCTATTTGTCTGCAATGTTGTAACCAACTAGAGATACCAGAATAATTTTAAAGACAGCATCTTGTTGCTCAATGTACTTTATTATGTGCTGTGTTATAGACCAGGTTTTATTAATTTCCAAAACTCTAAACTCCAAGATCCTGATCACAACCTCTTCTTTTAATGCTGTTCTGTTTTCATTCTTGTTTCTCAATCCTATGGAAACCTCTGGTTCCTTGAAAACATCTTGTTCCAGTCTTTACTCCCCCTAAACTCTTCTCTTTTTCCCTTCTTGCCTACACCCCATGGGGGTATCATCTGAGCTGATCAGCCTCACCCTTCATTCTCTTCAATCTCTGTTTGAACCTGGAGAGATGCTCTAGCCCTTCTCTGCTCCTTCACAGTGGCTAAGCAGTGCTGGAAAAAACCTAGACAGTGCTGTTTGGCACCATTACAAACTGGGAGTCTGCAGGCTCGGCTGGGTTCTCAGTGGCTTCCATCAATCTCTTTCTGGCCCTAACCAACTCACTGGCCCATTTCTTGTAAGTCATCCACAATTTCAGTATTCTTCTCAGGCTTCTCCCTCTAGAAGATGGACTTGCTCTCTGTTTTCCTGCAAAAACTGAGTCTACCATCAGACTTGTCCTCTTTCAAATTCCAGTGCTCTCGCCTACAGATTTAACTGGAAGCATCCTTACTTTCGTCCTCTTTCTAAAGGCAAAATAACATCCTTATATTTGACATCCCTCCCCTCCTGTCTTGGCCAGGACAAGGCTCCACAGCCTCTTTTCTCTCTCTTTAAAATTTTACTTCTATAGGTTTAGGGGAACAGGTGGTATTTGGTTTCATGAGTAAGCTCTTTAGTGGTGATTTGTGAGATTTTGGTGCACCTATTTCCCGAGCAGTATACACTGCACCCAATTTGTAGTCTTTTATCCTTCACCCCCTTCCCACCCTTTCCCCCTGAGTCTCCAAAGTCCACTGTGTCATTGTTATGCCTTTGCATGCTCCTAGCTTAGCTCCCTTTTATGAGTGAGAACATATGATGTTTGGTTTTCTATTCCTGAGTTACTTTACTTAGAATAATAGTCTCCACTCCCATACAGGTTGCTGTGAATGCCATTAATTCATTTTTATGGCTGAGTAGTATTCTATTGTGTGTGTGTGTGTGTGTGTGTGTGTGTGTGTGTGTGTATATATATATAGTGTGTATATATATATATATATAGTGTGTATATATATATATATATAGTGTATATATATATACCTCAGTTTCTTTGTCCACTCCTTAATTGATGGACATTTGGGTTGGTTCCACATTTTTGCAATTGTGAATTGTGCTGCTATAAACATGAGTGAGCAAGTATCTTTTACATATAATGACTTCTTTTCCTCTGGGTAGATACCCAGCAGTGGGATTGCTTGATCAAATGGTAGTTCTACTTTTAGTTCTTTAAGGAGTCTCCACACTGTTTTCCATAGTGGTTGTACTAGTTTACATTCCCACCAACAGTGTAGAAGTGTTTCGTTTTCACTGCATCCACACCAACATCTATTATTTTTGGGTTTTTTTTTTTATTATGGCCTTTCTTGCAGGAGTAAGATGGTATCATATTGTGGTTTTGATTTGCATTTTCCTGATCACTAGTGATGCTGAGCATTTTTTCCATATTTTTGTCAGCCATTTGTATGTCTTAGAATTGTCTATTCATGTCCTTAGTCCACTTTTTGATGAGATTGTTTGTTTTTTTTCTTGCTAATTTCTTTGAGTTCCTTATAGATTCTGAATATTAGTCCTTTGTCAGATGTATAGATTGTGAAGATTTTCTTCCACTCTGTGGGGTCTGTTTACTCTGCTGACTGTTTGTTTTGCTGTGTGAAAGCTCTTTAGTTTAATTAAGTCTCAGCTATTTATCTTTGTTTTTATTGCATTTGCTTTTGGGTTCTTGGTCATGAAATCTTTGCCTAAGCCAATGTCCAGAAGGGTTTTTCCAATGTTATCGTCTAGAATTTTTATAGTTTCAGGTCTTAGATTTAAGTCCTTGATCCATCTTGAGTTGATTTTTGCATAAGGTGAGGAATGAGTCTGCAGGCTCGGCTGGGTTCTCAGTGGCTTCCATCAATCTCTTTCTGGCCCTAACCAACTCATGGGCCCATTTCTTTGATATTTTCTTATAAATCAAAAAAAGGGCCATTTACAGTCACACATCAGAAAGAACTCATTACTTATTGGCCCAGGGGTGGGAACTCTACTCCTTTCTCCACAAAATACCCAAAAGAACAACACTGGGCTCACAGCGAGTATTCAGTAACTTTTATTTGGTTAACTGTTTTTTTTTTCAAAGTATCTTATCACCATGGGTATATCTACAATAAGAAATATTATAAAGTGAAATTTTTGTCAAATAATAGGGGAAATCTTTATTGAATAGAGCAAAGTAACAATTCATTAAAATCATTTTTCTGTTCCTAGGAAAATTATTTTGTCATAAAGCCAATGGATCACTGCCTCCTCTGTGTGTGTGTGGTGCCTTTCACTGACCAGCTCTGCCGAGACGACATCCTCTTGGGGGATGATGGAGGTTTTGTGAGCAGATTCATAGTCAACAGTGATGACTTTGGACTAAGGCAGGCAAAATCCAAAAGGAAATTACAAAATCAGGTCTTAGACTCAAAGAACTTTAAAAGGTAAGGATATCATATGTTTAATTTAATTCTTTTAATAACTATAGATTTTTGCAAGTAAGCTTTATGGTAAAAAGTGAAAATGAGATTTAAATTATAGAAAATAAGAAATCAATAAAAAATTAAAATAATATAAAAAAATTATAGTCACTGTTCACACACACACACACACACACACACACACACACACTGAAATGCTTCTGGTCTCAAGAGCTGTCAGTGTAATCGCTCCTAATGTAAATGCTATTGACAACTAAAACTTACAGGTACTTGAGTAGATTGAAAAGTTAAATGAAAAAATTAAATCATGAAAAGAGCTATAAAAGATATGTGTGACTATTTACTAGCACTTGAATATGGGGAAAAAATCTAAATATAAAAGCAATGGAAATAGAATTCAAAGAAAAAGTTTGATAGATTTGACTATATATAAAATAAAACCTCTGGACATCAAAAGATAGTATTTAAAAAGCAAACTGGAATAAATATTTGTGATAAATATAATAGACAATGGGTTAATTTTTTAATAGGTCTTAGAATTCAATTAAAAGATAATAATCCTCCAGGAGAAAAATGAGCAAAGGTCATGAACATATAATTTACCAACATGTGCACACAGTAGAAATGGTCAATAAACATTTCAAAGGGATCATCAGAAAAAAATGCTAAAATGTTATTTCCAACTGATAATTATTGTCTTCCTTATAATTGCAATGTCTTTAAAGTTTTTGAGAAAGGTATATATTACTTTTATTAGCAGAAAATCCTAAATGTTATATTAAATTGTCTTCCTTTTTTATCAAAGAAGTACAACTTAAAATCAGATACAATTTTTCACTTATAAAATCAGAAATGATTAAAACTGGGGAAGGTACTGTGAGCTAGGCATTCTTACATACTGTTGGTGGTAAAAGTGTGTGTTGGATCCACTTTTCTGGAAAGAATTTGGGAAGCTGCATCAAGTGCCTTCTTAACCATTTATACATTGGGACCTGGTGTCCCCATCTTAACAAATGTAAGTATGGTTATCACAGCATTATTTCTTTCTTTCTTTCTTTTTTTTTTTTTACAGGGAAACTAAAGAATTCTTTTATTTAGTGGGAAAGAGATGGGTAAATGACAGCCAGCTCATATTTTGTTAAACAGAATAAAAAGGAAAAAAAGAATACAGGCATCACAGCGATGAATTTTCACAAAGCCAATAGATTTGAACTACAGAGCAATGGAATATTTATAAGCAAGATGTCATGGTATTAATGACCAAATTGCATCCAACTAGGTTTTCTAAGCTCAAAAACATTTAAAACCTCAGACTTTAAATTTAAATCTAGACATGACAATCTTAAGCATACCACTCAGTCATTTAAAACTTTTCAGTGAGTGCTACTCCTGGGTAAATATTTTTTTCCTAACATTATCTTTTTCTCCCAAGATTTAGAATGTCACGTCTCATGTTCCTACTAGTAATCACACACAGGATTAAAAGCCTAACCAACCAAAAAAGTATTCTTTTTATACTGTGCCCTTAAGAAAGAAAAATTAAATGTGAACATTTTGTACAACAGTTGCTGAAGAACAGCAAAAGCAATTCTGAAATATCATGTGTACTATACAAAAAGGCATGGCTCATGGAACCAAGTATATAACGCTACAGCATTTGAGTATCAGTCTTTTTAGGTTGGTAATATTACATCCTGTACACAGCTCTATGTCTCTCTACCCAGCTAGCGCATGCCGAGGATCTGTCTGCTTTTTAGTTGATAATTATCACAGCATTATTCCTAATGGTAAATTATCCAGTCTCCAACAAAAGAGGAATGATTAATATAGATGATTAATCATTTACATAAAAAATTCAGATATCTAAATATATAAGCATAATATAAATGATATATAATATGGTTATATATAAAATACATTTTTGTTTGACACCTAAAAATATTCAGATTTCAAGAATGTTCAATAAATCATAGTATAACCATATTAGAGACTGTCATACACCCATTTAATTATTTTGAAAAATATTTAATAGTATGAAAACTTTATGACATAATGTCAAGTAAAAATTATTTATCTTTCAACATATAAATTTGGGGGGGTAAAAAAAATTTTAATTTTTTATGCATATGCGAATTCAGTCTTATAAATGCATATATATGTGTGTGTGTGTGTGTGTGTGTGTATTTCTACTTAGAAAAATATTGAGTATAAATATCCAAAACATTAATAATGATTTCTATAGAACTTCAAAGAGGTGATTTTTAAAATTTTATTTGCTTTCTAAATTTTGTACGATGAACATTTTTCCTTTATAGTTAAAGACATTAAAAAATAATTATACTTTGTTATTATGTAACAATTACTTTATCCCAGAGTTAGAATATGCAATTAAAAGCTCATTACAACTGATACTACGTGGAATTAAGACTAGTCCCATTGCTGGAACCCTGAAAATGATACAATAAAATTAACTGGCTCCATTTCCCATCCTTCACATATGAGCAGTATTACTTAGTCTCAACAAAGAATTAGACCTGATGGGGGACTTCCCCAACATGTGATGTGTTGCCCTGTATACTATTAAACATTTCATTCCAGTTATGCTAGGCTCTTAGAATAGATGCTGAGACATGAATCTTCTTTTTATTAAGATATGTACCACCTGTCAGAAAATTCCATGGCTCATTTTTCAATCCCTGTTTTCGTTAGATATGTGAAAAATGAGATTTAGAAATCTGAGGAATTTAAGGAATCTGGGTACAGTTAAATGAATGCTAATTCATGTTCTTATGGTTACTAAATCCATGTAGATGATTTAATCATGCTAATGATTTAAATCATTCAAGACTGCAGTGTATATATAGGCTGAGTGTTGTGGCATTTTCTTACACCAAGAGATCTTCAAACCTGACCACAGTGGAAAGTATTAAGGCCAAAGAGATAATTAAATTCTGGAGCTATCATACAAGTTTTCCTGCAGTTGACATCCATAGAATTCATTCTTGTTGAATGGGTGGATGTGGGGATACTAAATACTGATATACAAAACATTATACAAATTAAAGAAAGAAGTAGCTGGCATCCAGAGTTCAAACACATCTGGCGTGAGAATAGAAATATCCGACTCCACTCTGTTTAATATTGTAGAACTTTCATGCTTTGAGCTGTAAACATTTCTATTCCTCAACTAGAATTTAAGCAACTTGGTGACAAGAATTTTACCTTAATCATCGTGTGTCCTTAGTACCTGGGATGCAGTAGGTGCTCAATGAATTTGAATGAGGAGACAAATAAACCATTAAATATGGGTAAATATAAGACCATGAAGACAAGAATTTTGAGGCAGAGGTTTTGTCCTGTAACCTTAAGCCCCACATTCAAATGTTTTATGAACTGATGGTCAACACTCTAACAAGGAATATGATCACTATCCCACCCTCAGCTTCACCAGTGATCTGAGATTACACATTTCCCAGTACTTCAGTTTGAAAATTATTAATGGAAAATATAAATATATTTTCAAATGAATTGACTCAAATAAGATATAAAAGAATATGAAACATACTGCTCCATTTGGATGATTAGAATTTTTCTAGTAAAATAGTAGTGCCATTATTGAATTGGGATTCTTCTAGATTCTTCTTTTAATTTTGAATTTACTGCTCAAAATTTGATGAGTCTTTTAAAGTCACTTTTCTATTTTAAATATGCTTAATTATGAATAGTTAAACAGTTAAAAGTGGGCTGGATGTGATGCCTACCACCTGTAATCCCAGCACTTTAGGAGGCTGAGGCAGGCAGATCACCTGAGGTCAGAAGTTTGAGACCAGCCTAGTCAACATGGCGAAACCGTGTCTCTACTAAAAATACAAAATTAGCTGGGCATGGTGGTGTACACCTGTAATCCCAGCTACTTGGGAGGCTGAGGCAAGAGAATTGATTGATCCCAGGAGGCAGAGGTTGCAGTGAACTGAGATCACACCACTGCACACTCTAGCCTCGGCAATAGAGCAAGACTCCGTCTCAAAAAAAAAAAAGTGGTATAATGCATAGGCTGTATTCTGCATTCGGGTTTAGCACAGTTCAGTTGAGATTCAGTTAAAGTCCAAATAAACTGCTGAATAAAAACTTATATTATATGTTTGTGTGTCTAACATAAATCTCCCCTGCCTTTTCTTAATCCCCAGTGTTAAAAGGAAGCTACATAATGACTGGGTTATGAAAATTAGATATATTTCAGCCCTAAATTGTTTTGGATCCTGCTCCTTAGACAGTAATCATTCGTTAGTTTTGGAATCCTTGAAGAGACTGGAGGATAATTTGTAAGTACAGTAATTTATATACATGAATAGTCTGAATTTCAGACTTTTTGCAATGATAAAACTGTGACAGCTTTGAAACTTTCACATTGGTTTTAAGAAAAATCAGACCTTAACTATTCCGTTTGTTTGGGAAGGTTAATTAGATTTCTCAGGAAGAAACTGAAGTCACTTATGTAAATTTTATTTTTTGTTTATTTCCATCATCTACTGAAATTAAACAATAAAAATGTGTTTATAACATATTTCAAAATAGAGTTCTGTTGGTAAAACTTCATAATTTTAAAATCATTCTTACAAGACAGTTGGCTAACCAAGAGCTTGTGAGTATGATCTGTAGACCAATCATCATGTTTCATGTGTAATATGCAAGTTGGCATTCTCATAGAAAAGTGAATTTGAATACTGTCTTATTTTCAATCTGGTTAAATATGTATTAATAACTAGAAAACTGTTGTTGTATCTTAACTTGGGGTTTTAAAAATGCATTAAGATGTATGCTACAACATGAATAAATGTCAAAAACATTAAGCTGAGTAACAGAAGTGAGACAAAAAGATTGCATATTGTATGATTCCATTTGTATGTAATAGCCAAAAAAAGGCACATTTATAGAGATAGAAGGTACATCAGTGGATGCCTAGGATTGGTGGTAGAAGCCAGGATCCCAAATGGGCACAAGGGGACTTTCTGGGATGGTGAAAATATTCTAAACTTATTGTGGTGACTGTGGATTGTTATACAATTCCCTAAATTTATTAAAAATTATTGACATGTATACTTACAATGGGTGAATTTTATGATATGCAAATGTTATGGTACCTCTTGAGGTATTATATACCCTAATAAAGATGTCTCAGAAAAGTCCATTGAGACTTCTGGCTGACTTCCAGTCTGGCATGTGAAGAGCTTGGAAGTTGTCATTCCATTCTAACAAGTAAAAATATAACAAACTAAAAAGTAAATAATATTTTTTAAGATCTATCAGAAAAGTAAGGTCACAAGGCAGTTTTGTTGCCCCCAAATTGGCGAGATAGACAGGCAAACACAGAATCACAACTTACTGGAGCAGAAATTCAAAAGAGGAACCCCTTGAGTAACCAGTATAGGGCAGGAAAACCTAAACTGCAGTTGACAAGTGCTCAGCATGGACAATTTTAAAGAGTTAAAAATTCCAAGGATGCCCAGTCATAGGGGTCCCTATGTTTTTGTGAGTTTTACTTCCAGGAGTTCAACAGATTCTTACAGTGAGTATCAGTGAAAAATCTTCTCTCGCTTCTGACAGAGGGGAAGGAAAAGGAACCATTTTGAAATATGCCAAAACATGTTGTTCTTTCCAAGGCCTGCCCTCAAGAGAAACTATGTTATCAGAGCCTAAGCTATTGGAACTTTGTCAGGGAATAACCCACAGAGGGAAGGGAAATATCCACTCTACTCTCCTGTGGCACCTAAGAAGGAGGGTGAAGAAAACTCAGAAACACTTGTGAAATTCACAGTTCAGAAACACAGGCTCATCAAAAGAATGAGACTTAATCACAGGATTCACCTTCCCCCACAGCTTACCAACATGTTACTAATGGCCTATTTATAGCAGTTCCCTTTAATCAGTAAATCATGTCCAGCTATCAAGAAAAAAATTACAGGGCATACTAAAAGGCACAAAAGATTGTCAGAGTGATCAAAAAACAAAACCTGACTATATGCTGTCCATGAGAAACACACTTTAAATATAAAGATGCATATAGATTAAAAATTAAAAGATGGTGAAAGGTATACCATGCTAAAACTTATCAAAAAAAAAAACAGAAGAAGAGATGCAAATATTATATAGAACAGGTATCAGTGCAAGGAAAATTATCAGGGATAAAGAAGGGCATTACATAATGATAAAGGGGTCAATTTTTAAGCCATAACAATCCTTAATGCATATGCATCTAACAATAGAGCATCAAAATTAATGAGACAAAAACTGAAACTGCAAGAGACAGTGCAAGTGTGAGACTCAGATTCAGACATGGCAAGGAGGTTGGAATTATCAGAATGAGAATGTGAAACAACTGGAATTAACAGGCTAAGGGCTCTAACAGATAAAACAGACAGCATAAAACAACAGATGGGCATTGTAAACAGAGACATGAAAATTCTAAGAATAAAAAAATACTAAAGATCAAAAATACTAACAGAAATGAATAACGCCTTTGATGGGCTCATAAGTAAACTGCACATAGCTGAGGGAAGAATTTATAGAAGCTTCAAAAACAGAAAGCAAAGAGGAAAAAAAATTGAAAAAAAAAAAAAAAACAGGATATCCAAAAACTGTGAACAACTGTGAAAGGTGTAACATATGTGTGATGAGAATACCAGACAAAGAAAGAGAGAGAAAAAAAAAGGAATATTTGAAGTAATGACTAAGAACGTCCATAAATTAAAATGAGACAACAAACCCCAGATCCAGCCATGTCGGAAAACACCAAGAAGGATAAATGCCAAGAAATAACTAGACCTAGGCATATCATACTCAAATAGCAGAAAAATAAACATAAAGAATAAAACTTTGAAATAAGCCAGAGGGGAAAAAGCAACTTATCTGTAGAAAAGCAAAGATAAGAATTACATGTGATTTTTCCTTGGAAATCATAAGCAAGAAGAGAGTGGAGTGAATATTTAAAGTGTTAAAAGACCTACCAGCCTAGAATTCTGTATACTGTGAAATTCTCCTTTAAAAATGAAGGAGCAATAAAACTTTCTCAGACGAACAGAAATTGAGGAAATATGCTGCCAGTAGACCTGCCTTTCAAGGTTAAAAGAAGTTCTTCAGAGAGAAGGAAGAACTGTAAGTCGGAAACTTGCATCTATGTATAGAAAAGAACATCATCAGAGGAAGAAAAAGTAAAGGTAAAATGAAAAGCTTTATATTTTTATTATTTTTAACTTTTAGCTACATTAAAATGAAAATGCAACTTAGCAAAATTTGTAGAATATAGTGAAAGTAGTATTTACAGGGAAGTTTATAGCATTGAATACATGTATTAGAAATAAGAAAGATACGATATTAATCATCTAGGCTTCCACCTTAAGAAACTAAAGAAAAGAGAAAATTAAATTCAATGTTCATTGGGAAAGATAAGAAAAAAAGTAAAATAAAATAAAATTTAAAAACCCAAAGTAAGCAGAAAAAAATAATAAATAGATCAGAAATCAATAAAAATTTTAAAAATAATCAGTAGAGAAAAATTAATGAAACTAAAAGCTAGTTCTTTGAAAAGATCAATACAATTGATAAGCCCCTAGCCAGGTTAACAAAGAAAAAAAGAGAAAAGGCACAAATCACTAATGCCAGAAATGAAAGAGAGAATGTAACTACAGATCTCAGGGACATTAAAAGGACAATAAAGGATTATGAACAATTGTATGCCTACAAAGTTGATAATGTAGATGAAGTGGACTGATTCTATGAAAGTTATAATACACCAAATTCACACATGAAGAAATAGACAATCTGAAAAGGCCTGTATCTATTAAAGAAATTGAATCAATAATTAATATCCTTCCAAAAGAAAAAGCACCAGGCTCAGATGGGTTCACTGGTGAATTCTATCAAACTTTTAACAAAGAAACAAAACCAATTGTCTACAATCTTTTTCAGAGGATGGAAACAGAGATAATACTTTCTAACGCACTCTATTATTATTATTATTATTGTTATTATTATTATTACTTTCTAGAGACAGGGTCTCACTTTATTGCCCAGGCTGGAGTGTGATCGTGTGATCATGGCTCTCTGCAGCCTTGAATTCCTAGGCTCAAGTGATCCTAGAGACAAAAACTGATAACTGATAAACTGCCTTAGTCTCCCAACTAGCTAGTATTACAGGCACATGTCACCATGCTCAGCTAAATGAGATCTTACTATGTTATGCAGGCTGGTCTCAAACTCCTGGCTTCAAGACTGTGCATGTGTAGGGGACAGAGAGTATATGGGAAACCTCTGTGCCTTCCCCTCAGTTCTGCTGTGAATCTAAAACTGTTCTGAAAAATAAAATCTATTTTAAAAATGTGCTGAGTTACAAACAAGAATCTGACTCGTTGCAACAAGCAACAACAACAGTCATGTTATTCAGATTTTGCTTTAAAAATGAGCATAAACCTCTAAAAAAATGATTGGTTAAAACATATAACCCTTCTCTGGTGGTTTAATTCCATTCCTAAAATTTATTTTCAAAACCCTAATAAGTTTTTCTGAATTTCAGCCTTTTAATCTAAGAAATGGGGGAGTTGTAACGAGATTGAATGTTTGCTACAAAACTTGGTCTCTTTCCCCACCTTTACATTTAGGGTACAACTAAAAGTAGTATTAGGAAAAATGGTGAGTAGCCTGTCCCTCTAACAAAATGCATGATGTCCTTTAGGTACTCTTGAGCTGTTTAAATGAAATTCACACACAAAAAAAGAGACAAAAAATAGCCTCTGCATATACAGAGCTAGAATTCCTTTAAATTCTGAGGTTTTTAATTTAAGCAATGAAATAACAGAATTAGAAATATAATGGAAGAACAGAATATCACACCTCTAAGATGTAATTTTTTCTAAGATGTGATTTTCTTGAGAATTGTAGGCTTCATGAAAGATACTTTTTTTCACTCATTTAGAAAGGACGAATGTTTATTTTGGTGTATAACATATTGCACTGAGAGACAAATTAAAAACCCTTCACAGCACATTAAAAACAATTTCATTTCTTGACACCAGATTGGAGTCCACAAACATCATTTATATGGCATAATTAATTGCATAGTTTCATTTAGTTTTTGTAATATAATTAACTGCTAATGATTATACTCTTGCATTTTAAAGGAGTACATTTCTGAAATAATTAAGAAATAGATGCAAGTTTATATCCAATTTGATTGTATACTCTGCTGGCAATTCATGATACATTCATAACCATAAAGAAACAGTGTGAAAACATATGCAAATTAATATGCCCTTGGAGTCCTATAGAAGATATATTAAACTTCAACATTCAGAGAAAACATATTCATTTCCAAGATACACACATCTATAGCCTTGATTTTACCAGGGCAAATATTTGCAGCATATTTACCAGGATAATTATAGCAACTAATGTAGCAACCATAAACTTACACAGGTCATATATAGCTTTTAGTACAGAAATATATCTGTTATCCAACAAATATTTAGTAAGTCACTATGTGTTAAGCACTATGGACAATACAAATATATTTAAGCCATGACCCCTGCCTCTACATGCTTAAAATTTAAGTGGTAAGATGAAAAATACAGACATAAAGTAAGTAGTATATTGGAGCCATTCATATCAGCTGATGAGAGATGATTTTTAAAATTTCAGGAATTAGGAAATCCTGTTGTTAAACATTGTCATCTTGGGATATCAAACCTAAGCCAAAAACAATCAAGCAAGCAAACAATCACTGTCATCATTCAAAATTGCATTATATAAGCTAGTAATTCAATTATATTAAAAACAAAGGGAATACATACTCAAAATACATCACTTCTGTTTTATTTATTACAATTTACCGTTTTCTGTGTTCTTGAGGGTTTTTTTTTAATATCCTCAGAAAATACTACACAGTACAATGGTGTACAACTATATGTTTTTTACTAACTCCATGTTCAGAGATGTCACACTGGTAATCTGAAATCAGCCATGCTACTATATTTACAGCATGGAAAACAGCAAACTCTAAAAATCTACCAATTCCACTTTCCCTGGCTCCAGCTGAATATTACACATTTACCAGCACACCATTGTGTAGGATGATAATTATCAGTGTAAAGCAGGATATGCCAAAGACCAGTTGAATGGTTTAGCATTATAGGCATAGTTGAAGTTAAGAAAAGGGAGTGATATATGGTAGTCCCCAGCAAGCTCAAAGAGATAAGAACAAGAAATCTTATTTAGAGGACTATAAAAATAAACTTGGCAGAAACTTCATTAACAAGAAATGTGATAGCAGCCACAATAATCATATTGAGTCTGCATTTGGAGGGATGAAGTGGCTTATTTCTACCTTCTTAAAGAGTATCTTTACACTGGTACATCTAATTGCCTATTATAGCAACCAGAAACTTAGACAGGTCATATATAGCTTTTAGTCCAGAAATATATCTGTTATCCAACAAATATTGATTAAGTCACAATGAATTAAGCACTGTGGACAATACCAATATATTTAATCCATGACAAATATATTTAAGCCATATTTAAGATTACAAAGTAGAAATCAAGGCATTAGTCTGAGACCAGGCATGATGGCCCATGCCTGTAATCCCAGCACTTCGGGAGGCCAAGGTGCGAGAATCACTCGAGCCCTGGAGTTCAAGGCTGGCCTGGGCAGCATAGGAAGATCCTGTCACTACAAATAATTTAAAAATTAGCCAGATGTGGTGGCATGCGCCTGTGGTCACAGCTACTTGGGAGGCTGAGGTGGGAGGATCATTTTAGCCTGGGAGGAGTGATGATCACACCAATGCACTACAGCCTGGAGAATGGAATGAGACCCTGTATCAAAAAAAAAAAAAAAAAAGCACTAGTCTGAATAACATTGATAGACCCTAACTTACAGCACCTGGAATTTGGAATTTTTTCTTTCAGAAAAAGTTCTCTTCAGAGAAAGTTTCTTTCTCTGACCTCCTCTTTTATCTTATCAGCTCTTGAACACTCTAACTCCCACTACAGCTACTCAATGACCTCACTGAAGTCTCAGATATCTTTGTTATTGGAAAGGATCCTGATCCTGACCCCAAGAAAAGGCTCTTGGACCTCATGCAAGGAAGAATTTGGGGCGAGTCCATAGAGTAAAATGAAAGCAAGTTTTTTACGAAAGTAAAGGAATAAAAGAATGGCTATTCCATAGACCGAGCAGTGACATGGGCTATTTGACTGAATACACTTATAGTTACTCCTTGATTATATGCTACACAAGGGGTGGATTATTCCTGAGTTTTCTGGGAGAGGGGTGGGGAATTCCTAGAACTGAGGGTTTCTCCCTTTTTTAGACCATATAGGGTAACTTCCTGACGTTGTCCTGGCGTTTGCAAACCGTCATGGTGCTGGTGGGAGTGTCTCTTAGCCTGCTACTACATTATAATTAGCATATAATGAGCAGTGAAGATGACCAGAGATCACTTGTATTGCCATCTTGGTTTTGGTGGGTTTTGCTGGCTTCTTTACTGCAACCTGTTTTATGAGCAAGGTCTTTGGGGCCTGTATCTTGTGCTGACCTCCTATCTCATCCTGTGACTAAGAATGCCTAATTTACTGTTGGTTCTTTTTTCTTATAATTCTTCTTTTCATGCCTTTTCTTAATAGTGGCATTCTCTAGCATCCTGTCTTTAGCCAACTTTTCTTCTTATGTTCTGTCCTCTTCTTGGATGATATTTGTATTCTTCAACACACTGATACCTATGTACTGATGAAACCCAAGCTATCCTGAATTTGGGACTTATTCTTGCTCAACAGTTTCACTTGGATATCTTATAGTCCTTCCGACTCATATGATCATATCTGAGCTTAACTTCCCCCACTCTAAAATATATACCTTCTATAGCATTTTGTATTTTGCTTGGTAGCACTATGATCCATCCATCATTCTAGCTGGAAACCTGTCAGCCTCACATGAGTCTTTTCTCTTCCTTGATCCCCACAAACCAATAATCACCAAATTTGTCTATATTGCCTCATAACCACTCATGGAATCTGTCCTATCTTTATCTCTATTCCTTTCACTCTCTGGGCCCTTATCTCCAACTACCCTCTTATCTCAATATTATCCCTGTCAAAACTATTGTTCATTAATATTCTAGAGTATTTTCCTGAAGATGACATCTAAACATCTCAATACTTTTCACAATTCTCTGTCCCCTCCCCACAGCACTTGATGATCTGGTACCCCTCATGCCCCTCACCTCATCCCCTTCAGTGCCCTTCACTGCCTTGTACTTAGATTCCTGTAAATCTGAACTGCTTGCTGCTTCCTTCAAACCCCCATGCTGGGACTTGGTACATATTTTAAGCCTGAAATACCCTCCCCATTCTTCCTCTTCTTTCTGTCCCCCAACCTCCAGGAATCTTTAAGGATCAGATGGTACCTACTTTAGGGAATTTTCTTGACCGTTCCCCAGCACCTTTCTTCAAAGATGGATTAAATACCCTTTTCATGCTGTATTACTCCATTCTCCTGCTGCTATAAGGACATACCCAAGACTGGGTAATTTATAAGGAAAAGAGGTTTAATTGACTCACAGTTCTGCAGGACTGCAGAGGGCTCAGAAAACTTACAGTCATAGTGAGCGGGGTGACAACAAAAACATCCGACTTCACATGGTGGCAGGAAGGAGAAGAATGAGCAAAGTGGGGGAAAAGCACCTTATAAAACCATCATATCTCATGAGATCTCACTCACTATCCCAAGAACAGCATGAGAGTAACCGCCCCCATGATTCAATTATCTCCCACAGGGTCAATCACATGACGTGGGGATTATGGGAGCTACAATTCAAGATGAGATTTGGGTGGGGACATGGCCAAACCATATCACATGCCTCAATCTTTATTTATTGCATTTTAATTATGTTGAAAGATGTGTCATTATAAGACACTAAGATTGGTGAGGGTTACTAATATATCCAACATTCTCTTTCTGATTACTCTATTATTTGGGCAAAACTACAAAGATGATTCCAGAAGAAACTCTACAGTGGATGTCTGAATATATATTTATTTAGCAAATACTTATTGATGAGTTACTATGTTTAAGACACTGTGCTAGGTACTAGGAATCTAAAGATAAATAAGACTAGGTTCTTGCCCTCATGTGTAATGAAGGAGAAAATGAATGAATTCCCACAGGGTGATAAGTGCCATGATACAGACGTAAGAGAGGGGTGTGAAGAGAGTGCTTAGAACATCTTAGGATAGGGGTGGGGGAAATTGAGGAAGGCTTCCTAAAGATGTCACAAATGCTGAGTTTTGAAGAACTGGTAAAAATTAGGCAAAACAACTGAGAGGTAGCGGAGTAGACAGACACAGTACAGAAGTGGTGTTCACAGAGATATAGAAGAGAAAAAGAAGATGGTGAGTTCTCAAATTTGCAAATGGTTCAATGTAATTGGAGGACTGAGGGAGAGAAGAGTTGGCAAAGATGAAGTTAAACAATCCAAACATGAAAAGACCTGCCTACCATGCTAAAGAGTTGGACTTTTAACCTGAAAGGTATAGGAAGCCACTGAATGCTTTAAACAAAGAGTGAAAAAATACGTGTTTTTGACAGATCACCCTAACGGCATGATGGAGAATGGATTGGGGAAAGGCAAGCTCAAAGAAGGGAGACCAACTGAGGAAGATATGACAATACTACTTTAGAACAGAAATGAGGAGCATTTGGGCTTAACAAGTGGAAGCAGGGACAGAGAGAGAACAGATATTCTTGCATAATGTACAAGAATTGGTGGCCTACTGGATGAGAAGAATAAAGGAGAGAGAGGAATCGGTTTCATTTTTTTTATCCTCAACGTATTTATTGCATACCTATTTTGGACCAAAAACGGTTCCAAGTAGTGATATAATATAATGGTAGGCAAAAGAGACTAACAGCTCTCATGGAGCTCCTCTTCTAGTGAAAGAGACCAATAATAAACAATTAAATAAATAACACATACAAATTGAAGTGAGAGGACAGATAGTGAGGGGAGGCAGCATATTTGGTAGGATGGTCAGGAGAGACTGCTCTGAAGAGACAACATTTGAGCAGAAATCTGAATGCAGTGAAGATCGAATCATACAAATATCTAGAGGAAGAATGTTTGAGAACAGGTAACTGTCAGGCTGCTCGTTGGGAGGGCAGTTTACGTGGCACTATTGACTATAATAGAATGTAAGTGAAGAGATAAGCTTTCGAGGGAGCAAAGGAATTCTCATGTAACCTTTGCTGCTTACTTGTTGGCCATGTGGTCTTGGGAATGTTACTGAAGTTATCTGAACCTCAATAACCTCCTTTACAAATGGAAATAGCACTAACTTTCTTATCTCACAGGATTTTTGTGATGGTCAAATAAGCTGAGATGGGTGAAGGTCTTTGGAAATTGTAAAATGCTGTACAAGTTGAAAGTATTATTATTTGCTTACAGTCATTTAAGCTCTTTCCTGAATAATGGACTTTTAAAGAAAACTTTGATTTCCATGTGCTGTCAAATCCATGACAATAGTAAATACTCCAACACCAGAGAAAAGCAGAGGCACTCATACTTTCCTCTGGAAACCAATTATGATGGTGCCAACATTCCCTTTGTTCAAGCATTAGGATCTATCAATCAGGTTGTGAATTTTCGTGTTAGGATTTAAATGAGGTAGTAATCTTTTTTATCTAAAGATTGAACATCATCTTCTTTTTGTCAAGAAAATTATGCCCTTCAACTAGCATGATTCTAATCAAATATAATACCTTTTGGGGGGAGTAACCTCAAGAACAGAGTTGAGTTAGGCACATTTTCACAATCTCTTTCTCTTAATTCACTCCATTTCATTTACACACACACAAACACACACACACATGCACACACACACATGCACACACAGCAATTCTTTGGATTTAAAGGATCTTTTTTTGTGTTTATGTGTTTCCTTCAAAATGTATATTTGTAGATATTTGTAAGTTATGTAATGGTATTGTAGGAGATTTAAATTCCTACTCTCTGTAATGTCCCACAGGTTTGGTACTTAGCAACTGTGAACACTTAGATTATCTGGAAGATTTTACTTTTCTGATTAACTAGTGCAATCTGATCTTTGCTCTGAACCACATCCACTTTGCAATTGTCAGGAGTTTGTCTTTGAGCCCAGTTCTGGGCTTCCTGGTATTTACCTACTCTCCCAAAATTTGGTTGGTAATACATTTGTCTGAGAGGAAGTCAGGAAGTCAGCTGAGTAGTAATGACAACCTCAGCAAACAGTGCTCATTGGTCTGTTCTGTCAAACTCTAGATGAGCTTTTCAACTACCTCGTCACTTGCGCCACGCTCCTAAATCTAGAAGCTGGAGAGGTTTCTCAAGTGAGGTTGAGTAACATGTTTTCCTGAGCAGCCACTGCCACTGGAGAGTCATCTCAATAGACTGAGAGTTGGGTCTACTCCATCCCTAGACTCAACATATTCCTATTTCTGCAATTTCCTATAATGAATCTTAAGTTGAGCAAGATGAAGCTGCATTTATACAAATACATAATTGGCCAGCTGTTAAAATGGGAACTAATAGCTCCCAAAAAGGCAGGAAAAAATCCTCTTTAAAAAATTTCCATTTCAGAAGTGATTACCATTCTGTTTATAATTTTGTATGGTAATTTCACAAATGGAGTTCTGTACTAGCAAGAAAATAAACATCTGCAATTAATTATGCCATGTAAAGCATGTTGCCTGTTGCAAGACATAAGCCAAACCTTTAACCCTTTGATAGCTTGACAGTTTCCAAGAGATATGCAACTAACTACTCAGCATTACTTTTTATCAGTTACCCAACTCAGAGGCAGATTATCATATTGGAAGGAGTATAGTGCCCCTTGGTAAGGTTGCTGCTGTGGAGACAAACAGAACTGGTTTTAGCACTCCCTAGCTCTGTGACCATTGAACACTTTACCATCAGTTCTTCTCAGCCTCAGTTTCCCCATCTTTAAATGGTAATGAATATACCTGCATGATAGTCTTATAAAAATTACTTAAGTTAACTCATGTAAAGTGCCTTGTTTAATTCCTGAAACAAAGCACTCAGTAAATGTTAGTTCCTTTTCTTGTTCCCCTAAGAAAGATACCGAAAAGATGTAAAGAAAATAAAATAACTTGAATACAAAGGAGAAGAAATGGAGGTATTATAGACTGGTTTATGCTCTGGTTTCAGTTTCCTGTTCTTGCATCTAGAGCAGGGGTTAGCAAACAATAGCCCAATGCCAGATCCAATAAATCACATATTTTGTTTTTGTTTTTGTTTTTCTTTGAGATGGAGTTTTGCTCCTGTTGTCCAAGCTAGAGTGCAATGGTACGATCTCGGCTCACCACAATCTCCGCCTCTCAGGTTCAAGCGATTCTCCTGCCTCAGCCTCCCAAGTAGCTGGGATTACCGGCATGCACCACCGTGCCCGGCTAATTTTGTATTTTTAGTAGAGATGGGGTTTCTCCATGTTGGTCAGGCTATTCTCAAACAAGTCACCTGTTTTTATAACATCTGCAAACTAAGAATGGTTTTTACATTTTTAAATGACTGAAACAAAAATTTTCAAAAAAGAATATCTTATGACCCATAAAATTGATATGAAATTTAAATTTCATTGCTGATGAATAGAGTTGTAGGGAAAACACAACCATACTTCCTTGTCTTATCTATGATTGTTTTCATCCCGCAGTGGCAGAGTTGAGTAGTCGTGACAACAGAGACTTTATGGCAAAATCTACAATATTTGTTATCTTATTCTTTACAGAAAAAGTTGACCAACCTCTGATCTAGAAGTTTCTATTGCACCCTCCCTTACCTCTCGGGAATGGGCACAATATGGGTCAATAATACAGAGTTAGGGCCACTTTTAAAAGATGCCTTACCTGAGGCATTCTGAAATTTCTTACCTCTTATATCATAAAGGAGAAAAGAGAAATGCCTTATTCCTTGTTTCCTGCCCTCATTCCCCACCAACGACCCCCCCATCACAGGGAGAAAATATTGAGGAACACTGCTTACTCAGTAGCCCTGCTTCTTCAGCAGTCACACAGTTCCCCTGGGATGCTTCCTGTCTACAGCATTGCCTTCCATTCAGTAACCAACCCCAATCATGTAGCACATGCCCCCTGAAAAGAGTCACCCCTTTACCTTCTAGCTGATTATTCTTCTTCTCTCCCTGCATCAAGCTCATTAGTTCATGGAACAACAGGAGAAAAGTCTGAGATGAAGCATGTGGTAATTCAGGTGGGTCTTTGGGACTCTATCAAAAGGTTTTTTTTTGTTATGAAGAAATCTTCAGAAATTGTTTCTTTTTAAAAGCTATCATTTCAGGGGTATCAGAGAAAAATTCAGAATGAACTTCCCAGAATCAATATGTTTCTATTCTGTGTGACTCTGGGAAGTGGTTATTGTCAATCAGGTATTTGTCCCTTAGGGATATTCAAACAAATATTTATCGAGAGCTTTCTATATTCAAAGAACCATGGGATATTAGTCCATTTTCACACTGCTATAAAGATACTATCTGAGACTGAGTAATGTGTAAAGGAAAGAGGTCTGGCCAGATGTGGTGGCTCACACCTGTAATCCCAGCACTTAGTGAGGCTGAGGAGAGTAGATCACGAGGTCAGGAGTTCGAGACCAGTCTGACCTACATGGTGAAACCCCATCTCTACTAAAAATACAAAAATTAACTGGGCATGGTGTCAGGCACCTGTAATCCCAGCTACTCAGGAGGCTGAGGCAGGAGAATTGCTTGAACCCAGAAGGCGGAGATTGCACCACTGCACTCCAGCCTGGGCAACAGAGCAAGACTCTGTCTCAAAAAAAAAAGAGAGAGAGAAATTTAATTGACTCACAGTTCCACATGGTTGGGGAGGCTTCAGGAAACTTACAATCATGGGGGAAGGCAAAGGGGAAGCAAGGACCTTCACATGATGGCAGGAGAGAGATAAGTGAGTAAAAGAATGATTTGCCAAATACTTAAAATATCATCAGATCTCATGAGAACTCACTCACTATCAAAAGAATAGCATGGGGGAAGCCACCTCCATGATCCAGTTACCTCCCACTAGGCTTCTTCCTCAACACCTCGGGGGTTACAATTCAAGATGAGATTTGGGTGGGGACACAAAGTCTAACCATATCACATAGTATCTACATTTTATTTTGTTATGAATGAACATCACAGGCCAACATCGTACATGAAACTGTGAGTCTGGTGCCTCTCTGCTATGGGTGGTGTTTACAGATGGGGCTCACTAAGGGTTCCCTGGCCAAGAGGACAGTTTCCCACCTTCCCAACCCCACCCTGCCATCCTGAGAAGGAGGTGTAGTGTGGAGGATGTGGGCTCAAGTCCTGACACCAAGCTGGTATCTCAATGCACTGGAAGGTGTATGAGAAAACATTCCTCACTCTTAAAATGCTATCAAAATGCCGGTTAACATTATCATAATAGATTTCTCACAAAATGTTTGATTTTTTTATGTGCACTGGTTAGAATAAGATACTTCTAGTAACAGAGTGAAAAAGCAGTCTTTTAAAGAATATGCAGCTGCATATGAATATGAAATACTGGAAAGCAGGCCATCTTTCATTTTCCAAATTGACATCAATTATATGAGCCTTTCTACTTGAAAGAAATTTTGTTTAAAGGCACAGTTCACTCATTTGTAATTGATTTAATTATGTGGGCTCCTATGATTATTTTTTGTAGGAAAATAGAGTAATTATATCTAAAGGGCAAATATCCTTAAAAAACTGAAATTTTAAAAATGGGAAGTATGAACACAGTTTCACATGCTGAGAAATTTAAAAGGGTTGTTAGACCTTTTTATATGTTCATAATCAGTTAATAGGGTATTAAATAGCTCTTTTTCTGCTGTCTTAGAATTTCAGCTAATGCCATTCTAAAGAGAGGTATAGTAGACCATCCTCAAGAATTACTAGGGAGGATCATACTAGACCCATGACCTTTATACCATCATCCGTTACCAGCAAATATGAATATGATACAACCAGCAATTCTAAAATAATTGAAAAGAGGGATTAAGGTACATAGTTGTGGGCCAATGGGTGAATGCAGGGGCATTTTGTCTGCCTTCCCCAAAATGGGAGTGGAGGTTGGGGCAAGAGCTTCTGCTGTTCCAAAGCAAGTGATGGTAGGTGCAGGAAGACCTACTCCAGAAGATCCTAAAATGGGTAATGCATCAGGCTCCCAAGTGGCTAGTTGCTAAGGCTCAGAACTCACAGGCCACCTTGGGCAGTCTTGACATGTGACACTTGTATGTGATGACCACCACTTGCTTCCTCATGGAGAATTTCTTTATTAAGTTTTTCTTTTTAGAGACAAGGTCTTAATGTTACCCAGTCACCTGGACTGGAGGACAGGGGCATGATTATAGTTCATTTCACCTTCAAATTCCTGGGATCAAGCAATCCTCCTGCCTCAACCTCCTGAGTGGCTAGGGATATAGATGTGTGCCACCACGCCCGGCTAACTTTTCTTGATTTTTGTAAAGAGGGGTTTTTGTTATGTTGCCCAGATGGGTCTCAGACTCCTGGCTTCAAATGATTCTCCCACCTTGACTTCCCAAAGTGCTGGGATTACAGGTGTGAGCCACCATGCCCAGGCCTCATGGAGAATTCTGAAGGCCTCAGGCCGGGCCACATTTCCTGGCCCTGGGCACTGTTGCCTTTATAGGTCCCTCCCACCATAATACTATCAATATTACACATTATTTTTCATATACTCTTTTTTTTTTTTTTTGAGACAGTCTTGCTCCATCACCAGGCGCCAGGCTGGAGTGCAGTGGTGCAATCTCGGCTCACTGCAACCTCCGCCTCCTGGGTTCAAGCAATTCTCCTGCCTCAGCCTCCCGAGTAGCTGGGACTACAGGTGTGCGCCACCACGCCCAGCTAATTTTTGTATTTTTAGTAGAGACGGGGTTTCACCATGTTGGCCAGGATGGTCTCTATCTCTTGACCTCGTGATCCTCCCGCCTCAGCCTCCCAAAGTGCTGGGATTACAGGCGTGAGCCACCGTGCCCGGCCTCATATACTCTTATGTCTTCAACATTTTTCTTCTGTCTGTGGAAAAATTTAGTATGTTTTCATGGGCCCTACGAATTCTAATTTTGGGATGTGAAAAATAAAATATCCTATCACCCTAAGCTTTTATTTTCTCCTTCTGATTTTAAGTGCAATTAGAATATTTCTGCTGGCCCCTAAAAGCACTAAGGGCTCCAGACCTTGTGCCTGCTGTGCCTAAGGAACAAGCCGACCCTGGCTGGAGGAACTGGCCACAGTGTGGCAAGGCTGCATTCACACGGACACTGTCCAGCATAGTGTGAATTCCCCATGGACCACGGAAAGTGGCTTTGCTGGAGCCATTCTAATGGGACTTGGCCCAAGATTGAGGTGACATAATAAGACAAGGGTAGAAGAAAATAATGCCATTCCTGGTTTCTGCTACACCCAGTTCAGTTCACTCAGTCAACCAGCTATAGTGACAGACCGAGTGTGTCACTGTCAAACCTGTATGTGAGTCATCAGTTAGAACCTAGCTACTTCTCATCTGGGACATTTAAGCATTTTCAAAATTCTAAATACTGACTTCTGATTTATGTTACTAAATTGAGACTTCTTTTTATGAACTTTGCATTTGATAGAAAGATTACTACTTATAAAGTAGACTTACATTAGTTAAAAAATGTTTTAAATATTTTAGAAATATTCTTCCACATAGAGATAATACTATCTGTTCCTCCACTTAGTAAAGCTTTCTACCTAGCAGTGAATTTGGTTATTTTGCATTATTTTTTATTAAAATTTTAAAAATCAATTTGTTTTCAGGTGATTATTCTCACCCATTGAGACATTTTAAGAAATTTTATTCAAATTATTGATTTTTAAATTGTAGTGTGTATTTCAAAAAATATGATAGTTGTTCCTGCAAACTGATAGCCTGTTAGCTAAATGCAGCTACAAGATGTGTTTGGGGGATCACTTATTTCTTTGATCTTTGCTTGTTGTGGTGAACCTGCCTTTCCTGTAGTTGCACGTTGGCTGGCTCTGGGCCTGGGGTCCCCCTTTTCACAGGGCATGCACTCTCAGTTCACCACAGCCCCCCTTCTCCCTATGGTGTCATACCCATCCCCTTCTCCCAGCTAGTTTACCTGCCTGGCTGGTGCAGACATTTGAGTTTGTGACCCTCAACTGGATGAACACTCTCACCTCTGCTCTTGTAGTTCACTGATGTATCTATCCACTAGGGCAGTGTTGGGTGTACAGCTGGCACCCATAAATGTTGTTGACTCACTGACTGAGGATCTGCTGAGTAAGTCCTAAAAACTCCACTTGCTGCCTGGGGCAACTTTCCCTACCTCGAGTATTTTGCTTTTGGGGTACACTTGGAGTCAACTGTCCTCTTTCTTTAACTCCTTTATGAGCCCATTGACATTCTTTGATATGAGAAATTATTTTTTTAGCAATCTGAGACGCAGCAGAACTTTTCAACCATATTACAAGCCTAAGCCTTTCAATATAAAATTTTATAGCCAGCAACCTTCAAAGAATCCACAAATCAAGATCTTTCCCCACCCACCAGCCTGTTCTGATTTTGCTTCTTCTTCTGTATCTAGGTGCATTGCTGCTCAGAAAGTATAAGGAATTATAACAGTCCTTATTCGTGTACCTCTACCCCAGTCAGGGACCGCTGTGATTGGCTTTGCAGGCTGTGCCCTCCATAGCTCTGGGATGCCATCCACAAAGGGTGTGCAGTTGCCCTGCTTGACCCTACCCTAGCTGCACTATAGCGGAAGGATAAAATCTAAGATTTAAGAACGGAAGAAGCTATTTAGGTCATAGTCAATCCTTGATTTCATAAGTGGGGACACTGTAGCCCAGCAAAATTAAGTGACTTTTCTAAAGTCATATATTTAGCAACAGAACACAGCCAGAATCTAGGTCTCCTGACCTCATGTTGACGATGCATTCTAATTCGACTTCACCAGTCAGCCCTGTCCTGCTCCACCCACTTTATGGCAGGGCCCTATACAGTCTGCCCATCCCACCTCTTCCTTTTACTGGGGCTCCCATAAAAAGAACCAAAGAGTGCTTGTTCTTTCTTGAAACTATCAGGAGCCAGCCCATGACCTGTGAGGTCTGCAAAGCAGGGAGAATATACTCCAGGGGTATGCAAGATGATCCGTTAGAATGGGGGTAGAAAACTCTAGAGGTTTTCTTTCTTTTAAATTTTATCTCATTATTTTATTGTTGTTTGTTTTTGTTTATATAATTTTAATTCAGTAATATATATATGTAATTTACAAATAAATGTCAGTGGTGTGCATGAAAAACAATTTTAAGAATTTTTTTATTTTTTGAGACAGAGTCCCCCAGGCTGGAGTGCAGTGGTACTCTCTCAGCTCACTGCAACCTCCCCCTCAAGGGTTCAGTGTCTCCTGTCTCAGCCTTCCGAGTAGCTGGGATTACAGGCGTGTGCCACCATGCCTGGCTAAGTTTTGTATTTTTAGTAGAGATGGAGTTTTACCATGTTGGCTAGGCTGGTCTTGAATTCCTGACCTCACATGATCCGCCTCCCAAAGTGCTGGGATTATAGGCATAAGCCACTGTGCTCAGCCTTTAAGAAAAATTTTAATAGACATTTATGACTCCACCCTTGGAAAGTCGGATTCATCAAGTTAGGGCTGAGGTCCATTTTTTTTTTTTTTTTTTTTTGGTAGAGATAGGGTTTCTCCATTTTGCCCAGTCTGTCTGGAATTCCTGGGCTCAAGCAATCCTCCTGCCTCAACCTACCAAAGTGTTTGAATGACAGGCGTGAGCCACTGTACCCAGCCTAGAAATTTCTTTTTTAATATCCAAAGTGATCCTGATGCACAACCAGATTTTGGAACCACTACGCTAAGGTCTTGAGCATTCTGACCTAAGTAAACTTAAGATGTTGATAAAGTTGCATATACAGGTTTAAGGATGACTATTTACTTTAGGCCTAAGGAAGAATAAAGTAATTTAATTGGGAAGGCTACATATGACCCATGGTATCCAGTATAGACTCAGATAAATGCCTGAATTTCGGAGTTGGATCTTTCATTTATGATGCTCAAAGTTAGTTGAGCAAACTCTTTTTTTCACATTGTTTTCTGGCATTAAACTAATAAGGTATGTTTCAGCTAAATCATAAATCCACATCCTCCTAAAGTTTGCAATTTAGACTTTATTTCCATGCTGTCTCACTGATTTCGTGACTGTGCCCTGAGCACTCTACAGGCTTTCATTTAATTTGCATCCATTTCTTTCATATTGAGAAATATGAAAGTTCAATACCTGGGCAGTCATGGCAAGAAATCATTCTTGCCTGAGGTCTAGGGTGATAACTGCAATGCAAGATACTTCTGGTTATTGCCCCTTAGGTTCAATGTCTCAAAGACGATTCCAAAATATAAGTAGATTCTGTTAATGAGGACTTAATCATTACTTATAATATTGTCTGTGGGCAAATGGATTTACAACCAACTTAGAAATGAGCCTATTAAACATAATCTATTTATATATCAGAATTAATTTGATGAAGAAAAATATACACATTTTACATCTAATTTGTGTTTTCCAGGCCTGTCAGAGAGTTTTCCATGCCAAGAGGAGCAAACACTTTTTGCTATTGTGTTAAAGCTAATGTGATTGTCACTGGAGGTAAGAGGACAGTTCATATTACATGGAGATCTTCTACTTTGCAAACACTGTTCTCTTTGCTTTTTGGTGCTGGGGGAAAAAATCAGGGAATTTACAAATTTGCATGAAGTCAAATCTGTCTGCTTTTTTCTTTCTGGCTTCTGGATTTGGTGACAGAAAAGCTTTCTTCAGCTTAAGAATGTGTGAGACAAATTTTCCTGTATTTTACTGGAATTTCTTCTTATTGTTTTGTTTTATATTTTACCTTCAGAGCTTTAATCCATCTAGAGCTTATTTTTATGTGTGAGAGTATGAGTTCCTGGGCTTCCCAGGAGACCTGGAGCCCCTGAAGCAGAATGGCATTTAAGTGTGTGTGTGTCTTTTTCTGGAGAAAATGTTCAAAATTTTATCAAATCCTCACAAGGAGATCCTGACCAAAAAGGTCAAGAGCCAGTGGTTTAGAGTTAACAGACAAGAAGGGCAAGTAGAAAATCTTGAAGAATGCCAACATTTAATAATTGCAATGCAAGATATTTCTGGTTATTAGGCTGAGGCGGGCAGATTAAGACCATCCAGGCCAGGATGGTGAAACCCCGTCTCTACTAAAACTACAAAAGAAAAAATTAGCTGGGTGTGGTGGTGTGTGCCTGCAACCCCATCTAATTGGGAGGCTGAGGCAGGAGAATCACTTAAACCCAGGTGGCGGAGATTGCAGTGAGCCAAGATCTTGCCACTGCACTCTAGCCTGGCTACAGAGCGAGACTCCGTCTCAAACAAAAAAAAAAAGAAAGAAAGAAAAAAAAAAGGTTATCTGCTAAGAGGAAGGAAAAAGATGACACAGTAAGTTTCTGGGTGAAGGTGGAGGACTGAAATGATCTTTGAGATTCAGACTCCTTATTTCTAATACGGGGGTTTTAATATAGTATGATGGCTTTGGGGCTCGGCCCTAGATTAGACTGTGTGGGCACAACTCCTGGCCCTCTCATTTGTGAGTTGTGTGGTGAGCAGGCTGTTTATTTCTTTAAGCTTCAATCTCATCTGTAAGTGAAATGGTAATAGTACCTACCCATAAGGTTATTAGAAGAATTAAACTGAGTGGGCTCCATGGTTTACGCCTGTAATCTCAGCACTTTGGGAGGCCGAGGAGGGAGGATTGCTTGAGCCTAGGAGTTCAAGACCAGCCTAGGCAACATGACAAGACTGCTAGTCCCAGCTACTTGAGAGGCGAGGCAGAGAATCACTTGAGCCCAGGAGGCTAAGGCTGCAGTGAGCCATGTTTGTGCTACTACACTCCAGCCTAGGCAAGAGCAAGAGCCTGACTCAAAAAACAACAACAGAACTAAAGTAGTTCGAAATGCTCAATACAAATTTGTTATTAATAATGTGAACAATAAGAAAATAACACCTGGCCAGGCATGGTGGCTCACACCATTAATCCCAGCACTTTGGGAGGCTGAGGCAGGAGGATCGCTTGAGCCCAGGAGCTCAAGACTAGCCTGGGTAATACAGTGAGACCTTGTCTCTACAAAAAAATTTAAAAATTAGCTGAGCATGTGGGTACACGTGTAGCCCCAGCTACTAGGGAGGCTGAGGTATGAGGATCACTTGAATCCAGGATGTTGAGGCTTCAGTGAGCTGTGACTGTGCCACTGCGCTCCATCCTGGGTGACAGAGTAAGATCCTGTCTCAAAAAGAAAGAATGAAAGAAGGAAAGGAAAGGGGAGGGGTGGGGAGGAGAGGAGGGGGTAGGGGAGGACAGAGGAGGGTACGGAAGAGAGGAAACACCAACTTCATAGGGTAGTGCTTAAGCTTAATTGAGATAATTTATGCTTGGTGCATAATAGGTTCTCAATAAATATTAATCCTCTCTGTTTAAACACATTGGCAAAATCACTTTGGCAAATGTGGAGGTTTTGTTGGAATAAAATGAAATCTGTGATTCCAGTTAGGAGACTGTTAGAGAAGATACGAGTGAGATGGAGAGGGTCTGAATTACTATAGGTGCTATTATTTAAAAAAAAGACTCGATCTCAAAGACATGGGAAATTAATTCTTCATAAGACTTGGAGATGGAATCCTTTTGGGGATTAGTAAGAGAAATCAACCTGCTCCATGTTTGTAAGGTGGGAGGAATGAAAGAGTAGCGATTGTGTTGATAGTTACACAGAAATTAGGAAGACGGTGCTTACCCGGGGAAGGAGAACAAAGGAAAGCTCCACTGTGAAATTAAATGTCCAGTGTTGACTAGACATCCAAGAGAAAATTCCTTTTGGTGACAAGAAAAGACCTGGTTGGAGATGAATGATGTCTGGGCTCCCTGGGCCACCTGAATCGGGGAGAAGATGAGCTCCCAGAGGTTCCTCAAGAAGGCCGGGGTGGCCTTGCAAGAGACAGGAGGCATGTAGACTTGCAGGACTTAAATGAGCAAAACAAAAACACAAACAAACATCAATAAAGTGGCCTATATTGAAAACCCAAACTTTAAAAAGGGAAGAAAAAATATTTTTTTAAAAAAGAAGCAAACTCTGTCGTCCAAAAAAAAAATCAATAAATACATCATTGGCAAAAGAGTTTACAGCAAAAATATCTATTAAAGGAGCCATGATGTTTAATGAGTAAGTGCTGTTGGCTCTGTCTATAGTAAGATTTCTTCAAATTTCTCACTTTCAAACATGCACAGCAGGAGGTTTGGTTTCCTATGTAAAGTGTCCTGCCTCATTCCTGAAGTGCCTATATTGCTAAATATAAAGACAGCTGAGCTCCTATTTCATGGCTGGGGACTCTCCCCTAAGGGCATAAAGTTAATTTTTTTTTCAAGTACACTGTGCATTCAAAATTTATATTTAAGTCTATGCTCAGCTTTGGGCCTTCTATAACATTTAACTTGAAATTAGCTTATGATTCCAACAGTATTACAAAAATCATATAGTAGTCTCTTGTCAAGCACAACAAATCAAAACAATGTGCCAGAAGTTAGAAGAGCTGGGTTTAGCCATCTCCTGGCCAATAACCAACTGTGTGATTTTTCAGCAATTGCTGCATCACTCTCTTTTGCTCATTTTCCTTATCTGGTAAAAAATGAGGAAGTGGGACTAAATACATTTCAAGATCCCTCTGAGCCTAAAATACTGTGATTCTATTTTTTCAAGAACTGCCTGTTCACAGGGAGATAAACTAAAAATGTCGTTTGGAAAATTTGGAACCCAGTTTGCCAATTAGATGCTACTCAATGTATAATTACAGCTTTGTGCACTCAGAAAAACCAAAGCGTTAATTGTCCACAAACCTCTAAAACTCAACTGAGGACACCAAGAAAAGAAAGGAAGGCATATGGATAAGAAGTCTGTAAAGAAGTACGTGGGAGTCATGCCTTGGGTAGGGAGCAAGTTTTCTGATACCTGGTAGTGATGATTCTAAGAAAAACAGGAATCCAAGTCTCTAACCACACTAATTACAGTTATTATTTAAAGAGCTCCATACTGAGGTCTGGAACACATTAAGAAACAAAAGCTAGAATCAGAAAGAAGTGAGATACTTTCAGAAAAAGAAGTGGGTTACTTATATCCCAGTTGCTTTATCCCCATCGTCCCTTCCTGAATTGATGACTGTCTTCGCTTATTACTTCCAATGGAAATGGGCACATTTTTTGGTCTGGACTACACATCAGAAGGAGGATGCAGGAGATGAGGGGAGGAGCGTCCCTTGGTGTGAGAGACAAAGCAGCAAACACGTTGGAGAATCAAACTGCGGTGAATGCCCCTCTCCCCATTGCATGTCTTAGTTAGGCAAAAATATTAGACCTGCTAATGAAACCTGCACATGAAACCCTTTGAAAAAGCAGTACTTAGTGGCTGATGTGAAATTTGATTCTAGAATCCGATTGTTATATTATGCTGTCACATCAATCTTAACCAACTCCTCTGAACAGCCCTTTGTCCTCACACACAAAAGTATACAAAATGTTAAGAATTGACCAGTTTTCGTAGGCTTTGTAAATTTTAGTATTTTAATCATTTCTGGGGGAAAAAGCTGTTTGGAAAAGTTTTAGGACTTAAACCACTTCAGTGTTTTTGGATGAAGTCATTTGACTCTCATTAACCTCGGTGTTCATTATAAGACCCTCATCTACAGCTTTGAAAACTTATGAATTATGGGTTTTCCAGCTTCTCACGGAGGGAAGAAAACACTTAGCAGTATTACTGACAAGCAACTAATACTTTTCATCATGCATAATTTATTGAATTGTCACAGTTATGGGGCCTCTATTAGTAGAAAATGCAAATTCCCAGTAACTGAAAATGCATTTTTCTCAGGAGAATACTCTTGTTGATTAGTGACTCAGCCAAGCACATTGCTAAATGTACAGTATGTACCCACGGGCAACTCAAAATATACAATGAAAGCAGCTTTGCTAGGCATAGTTGAATGTGTTAAGTGTGCGGGGACATTTGATGAGCCTGAAAAAAAGCAGAAGCTTTTGCAAGGAAAAAAAAAAAAGCCAAACCAGGACAGAGTGCTTACCAAGAAAACCCACAAATTTCCTGAGCATTATTTTGGTGACCATCAAGAATATTTTTGCTGAATAGTGTTTGCAACTAGGCTTTTTAGGAATTAAGTTCCCAGTATGGAAGTTTTAGAGTAGAAACACAATTATCTCCCAAAAAAGATATCTTGGGGGCTCTGCATGCATTTTTTTCCATGTTTTATTCAACAAATATTTTTTGCACAGTTGCTGTAGATTAGGCTATTAACCTTATAAACGTCACATTGTGTTCCTAACCTGTAAACGTTTAAAGTCTAATGGTACAAATAAGACAAGTTTATAGATAACTACAAAGTATAGCGTGAATCAACATATGATGATAATGGTGATAATAATACAGATGAAATAATATAGGCATTGAGAGCTTAGCATCATCTCCCTTTCCATTCATTCTGCCTCCACAAAGCCACCACCCATGATTCCATTCCTATCAACGAAAGCAAGCAGAGCTGGAGGACATCTGGGAGCAGGCAATAGGAAACTTCCAGAAGATTGGGTTTTCTTCTCAACGCATAATGGCCAAAGTCCTTAGTTTAAGAGGCCTAGACCTTTCTCAGGTGGCAGTTCTCTATTGCATTCTTCTTCGTGTGATATACAAATTACAGATTTTCTTCTGGGGATAGCCTATAGCCTGGGCTCATCATCCAGGAATGATAATGCCCGTATCAGGGGATGCCCCACCAACATGATGTAAGATCGCTTGTGGGTACAAGGCTTAGGTTCTGAACATGTCTGAATAGCATGGTACATCTTGCCCATTGCCGATGGAAAGCAAAGACAGGCAAGATATTGCATAATTGGAATTATTCCGTTTGAATCATGTAAGTGAATACCTGGCAAGTTTCTCATTACCTGTAAAAATTCCAGATTGCCCTCTGCTTTCACTGTAGTGATCTCTCCCTCAAGAGCACATAGTCATGAACTGTTAGAGCTGGAAGAAGCCTTAAAGATGATAATTTTATATGAGGAAATCGAGGCCCTAGGCAAGTCGCACAGCTAGTTAGCTGGCAGAGCTGAGACTGAGTCCGTTCGCTTTGCACCCACTCAGCCCTGTGTTCTTCCTGGAGCTCAGAAATCTGGTTTAGTAGAGGCTCTCTCTCCTGCTTTTCTCTGTGAACTGAGCCTGCTCATCTCATCAGGAGTGATGCATTGAGATGAAGTGACTCACCAACTGAGAGAAGAGTTTGCTAAAGGAAAGAAAATCCTCTTTTTGATGTGTGACTTTATCTAAATTCTGGCTTCACACACACACAAAAGAAAGAAAAAATAGAAAGCAACAAAGAAACAGGGAGTTAACTCTTTATGAACCATAATATTTGTAGTATAAAGTTCTATCTCTAGATTTGACATCCTCTTTACAAATACTTGTTTTCCGTCTATAACTCCTTGCCTTATTGCTGCTACTAGATTGTAAACTCTCAAGAGCAGGGATCATATTTCATATATCTGTATATCAGTTCTTCTCCCCTAAACATAATCTAAATGCATCGTAAATGGTAGAGGAACTTGGAATAATAATAATATTAATTGTTACTTTATGGTCCAGAAACTTTTTACATGTACAATTCCATTCAATCTTCACAATAAAACTATGATGTAAGTTCCATTTATCCCCGTTTTATAGATAAGAAAACTCAGATGCAGAGAGGTGAAGCAACTTATTTGAAGTCATAAAGCTAGTTAACTGATAGAGCCGGGTTTCAAATCAAATCTGACTCGCTCAAAATATGCATCCTTAACCACTTTATGAGTGACTCTACAAGCCAACTCATTTACTTAGCAAACATATATTAAGCACTTACTACTTGCCAAACACTGCTATGAATGAGAACTACTAGGCTCACCAGATAATGGGTAAACAGATAAACAGACAATTATAATTGAATACAGTTAGTGCTATAAAAGAGATCAGAAGAAAACACAGAAAAACACAGAAGAAGGAGTCTGAACTCCGTCTAGGGCAGAGGAAGGTGATTAGGGAAGGCACTGGGGAGAGTAATGACCAAACTAAGTCTAAAAGGGTGTAAACTTTGGTCTTCTGAAAAAGATTTTGGGCAGGGACAATGTCTAGAGTTTCTTTGTATCCTTTACTTCTTGCAAAATACTAAGGGCACAAAGGTATCAGAAGAGAAGGGGGAACATAGATTTTAAAAAACACCAACTGCACAGTTAGAGGTTTTCTTTCTTGTTGTTAATAAGGGTAGCATGAAAAATTTAAATTTAAGAAAATATTCCACTTACTCATCAACCACAATCCCTAAAATACCTTGTTGATGTTTTAGTCAGCTTGAGCTGCCTTAACAAAAAACCATAAACAGAAAGGTTTAAGCAACAGAAATTTACTTTCTTTCATTTCTGGAGGCTAGATGGCCAGGATCGAGGTGCCAGCATTGTCAGTTTCTGACGAGGACTCTCTTCCTGGCTTGTAGACGCCTGCCTTCTCTCCATGTACTCAAATGGCAGGGAGAGAGAGGGGAAAGAGGGTGAGGTGGGGCAGCAGGATCTGGTGTCTCTTCTAATAAGGACACGAATCCCATCATGAGGGCCCACCTTCCTAACCTCATTGGAACCTAATTGTCTCCCAAAGGCTCCCCATTTCCAAACACCATTGTGTTGAGGGCTAGGGCTTCAGTATATAAATTTGGGAGGGAATGAATTCAGTCCCTTGCAATTCTTAAGAAATGGAAACCAAGAATCAGCTGTGCAATTAGATTTTTTTCAGCTTGCCTGTAATAACACTCCAAGAAGTGAGAGCCTCTGAAATAAACAAATGACCTTCCAAAAAAATTAGATGAACATTCAACGAAGATCCTTTTTTTCCGTTTGAATACATGTTTTTCCCCTCTTTGGCCCTTGATAGTTAAAACTTCTGAGCTGTGATTCATCATTCCAGCAATGAAGTTATTGAAGTGGTTCAATAAATATCTTTTGAATTCTTACTACAGGTTATATGTGACAGTAAACAAGAACAAGTTCTGTCCTCAAGGCACCTGGAGTCTAATAGTGGTCCAGACAAATAATTATTATAGATGACGGGGATGAAGGAGGCATATAGGTAGGGCACTCAGGTTTGAAGAATACTAGAGTATTCAGGGATATTACTGGAGGAAAAGCTATGCTAAGACTTGATGGATGGATTGAGATACTCAAAGAAGAGAAAAAAGGTAGAGAAAATACTATGCTTTTGCATAAAGCCCAATAAAATAATCATAGAATTATGGAAGTATCTATCAAATTTGCCTGGTTTATAAATGTCCAACTAACAAGTCACCTCATTATCCCTCCATGTGACTGGCTCTTTCAGTGTGCGTAATCTACCAAAATAAAAATTCAATCTACATCAGCAAATACATTCTAATGGGGGGCCCAATATGTACTACCAGATTAAATAGAATGACTATTTGGGGTTTTAAAAATTTATTTTATATTTTTCTTCAAATTTACTTTAAGTTCTAGGGTATGTGTGAAGGATGTGCAGGTTTGTTACATAGGTAAACATGTGCCCTGGTGGTCTGCTGCACAGATCAACCTATCACTTGGATGTTAAGCCCAGCATCTGTTACCTGTTCTTCCTGGTCTTCTCCCTCTCCCTAGCCACCCAAAGGCCCCAGTGTGTGTTGTTCCCTACCAATGGTCCATGTGTTCTCAAGGTTCAGCTCCCACTTAGAAGTGAGAACATGCGATGTTTGATTTTCTGTTCCTGTGTTAGTTTGCTGAGGATAACAGCTTCCAGCTCCATCTATGTCCTTGCAAAGGACATGATCTTATTCCTTTTTACAGCTGCACAGTATGCCATGGTGTATATGTACCACATTTTCTTTATCCATCTATCATCGATGGGCATTTGCTATTGTGAATAGTGCTGCAATTAACATACACAGGCATGTAACTTTATAACAATGATTTGTATTCCTTTGGGTTTGTACCCAGTAATGGGATTGCTGGGTTAAATGGTATTTCTGTCCCTAGATCTCTGAGGAATTGCCACACTGTCTTCCACTATGGTTAAACTAATTTACACTCCCACCAACAGTGTAAAAGCATTTGTTTTTCTCCACAACTTTGCCAGCATGTGTTGTTTCTGGACTTTTTAATAATCACCATTCTGACTGGCACGAGATGGTATCTCACTGTGGTTTTGATTTGCATTTCTCTAATGACCAATGATGTTGATTTGCATTTCTTTAATGACCAAGGATGTTGCACTTTTTTAAATATGTTTTTTGGCTGCATAAATGTCTTCTTTTGAGAAGTGTCTGTTCATGTCTTTACCCACTTTTTTTGTTTGTTTGTTTGGGTTTTTTGGCTTTTTTTTTTTTTTTTGAGATGGAGTTTCGCTCTTGTTGCATGATCTTGGCTCACTGCAACCTTTGCCTCCTGGGTTCAAGCGATTGTCCTGTCCCAGCCACCCAAGTATCTGGTATCACAGGTATGCACCACCACGCCCAGCCAATTTTGCATTTTTAGCAGAGACGAGGTTTCTCCATGTTGATCAGGTTGGTCTCAAATTCCCGACCTCAGGTATCTGCCCACCTCAGCCTCCCAAAGTGCTGGAATTACAAGCATAGGCCACCGCATCCAGCCCTTTGCCCACTATTTAATGGGGTAGTTTTTCTCTTGTAAAGTGCCCACTTTTTAATGGGGTAGTTTTTCTCTTGTAAATTTGTTTAAGTTCCTTGTAGACTCTGGATATTAGACCTTTATCAGACAGATAGATTGCAAAATTTTTCTCCCATTCTGTAGGTTGTCTATTCACTCTGATGATAGTTTCTTTGCTGTGTAGAAGCTCCTTAGTTTAATTGGATCCCGTTTGTCAATTTTTGCTTTTGTTGCTATTGCCTTTGGCATTTTCATCATGAAATCTTTGCTTGTGTCCTATGTCCTGAATAGTATTGCCTAGATTTTCTTCTAGAGCTTTTATAGTTTTGAGGTTTACATTGAAGTCTTATTCCATCTTGAGTTGATTTTTGTATAAGGTGTAAGAAAAGGGTCCAGTTTCAATTTTCTGCATGTGGTTAGCCAAAATTCTCTCAGCACCATTTATTAAATAATCCTTTCCCCATTGCTTGTACTGGTCAGGTTTGTCAACAGTCATCTAGTTGTAGATGTGGGTTTTATTTCTGAGATCTCTATTCTGTTCCATTGGTCTATGTGTCTATTTTCATACCAGTACCATGCTCTTTGGGTTACTGGAGCCTTGTAGTATAGTTTGAAGTAGGGTAGCTTGACGCCATCAGCTTTGTTCTTTTTGCTTAGGATTGTCTTTGCTATTTGGGCTCTTTTTTGGTTCCACTTGAATTTTAAAATAGTTTCTTCTAATTCTGTGAAGAATGGAAAATGACTATTTTTAATTTTATGCTTTTTATAAGTAAATTATGACTGTGAATAACTTAGGTTATATATAAATTATAACTTATAATGCTTTTATACGACCTTTTTGTCTAAAAGGTCTTTGGTAATATGTAAGGTGCTTAGGAATGCATTATTGTATTACTAACTTAATTCCATATTCTGAGATGTACAAATCACATTCAAATAATTAAATTAAATCATTTGATTAAAATTATGTAATCTCTGGGAGTTAGTTTCTTTCTTTTGTGAGATAAGAAAATTGGATTATGCAACTTCTAGGATCCCAATTTGAAGTTATTTGATGTTTTTATGACTCAGTTTCCAGGATGACATTTAAAGAGTTATTTGTGAATTCGAAAATTTAATATCTTAAAAAATATTCTGTATTTTGTAAACGATTACAGTTTTTATTCTTTTTGGAAACACAATTAGATTACAGCTAAGCATTCGTTCAAGTAATGCTGGCTGCTGTAATAAAATAACCCCCAAAATGTGAATGGGTCAGACACAATGAAAATGCAAAGTTTAAAATCAGCTCTCAGAATTCACTGGCTACAACTTAGTAACCTGACCACACCTAACTGCAAACGAGTCTGGAAATGCGTGCCCAGGAAGACAGGATATGGGTCTGGTGAACAGGTAGCCAGTTTCTTCATAAAACTCTGTGTGTGTGTGTGTGTGTGTGTGTGTGTACATAGGATAATACATTTCTGGTTCAATTTTTATTTTTAGTGCTATCAAAATTCCAATAGATCATGGCTAAAGGATATAGTCAAACAATTTACAGAATATACAATTAACAGATATATTTGGGAAAAAATAACCAACGACATTAGCTATCATAAAATGTAATTAAAAATAAGATATCACTTTAGACCTATTAACATAGCAAACATTTTAGGTCATGACAATATTCATGTGCTGGCCAGAATTTAATGAAACTGACAGAATATATAGTTGATGGCCTTGGGATTTGGTACAACCATTTTGGAAAGTAAGCTAGCAATATGTTTAAAAGTGATAAAAATGTTTATAGCCTTTAACATAGTGATACCACATTTGGGACTTTATCCTCAGTGAATAATCCAAAAGGAAAAAAAGACCACAGAAGTACAATAACTATTCATTGCAGTATTGTTGAATAAGGTAAAAAAAAAAAAAAAAAAACTAGAATTAGTGGACGAATAAATAGACAAGTAGTTAAGAAATTGTGAAATAGGCCAGGTGCGGTGGCTGGAGCCTGTGATCCTAGCTCTTTGGGAGGTGAGGCTGGCAGATCACAAGGTCAGGAGATCAAGATCATCCTGGCTAACAAGGTGAAACCCCATCTCTACTAAAAATACAAAAAATTAGCTGGGCATGGTGGCATGTGCCTGTAGTCCCAGCTACTGAAGAGGCTGAGGCAGGAGACTCACTTGAACTCAAGAGGCGGAGGTTGCAGTGAGCCAAGAGCGCACCACTGCATTCCAGCCTGGCGATAGAGTGAGATTCCATCTCAAAAAAAAAAAAAAGAAAGAAATTGTGAAATAGTAACTAAAAGAATAATTATGCAGGCATGAGCCGATGGTCTGAATATAGAAAAAGTAGTGAGTATAAACATGTATCCAGAAATATATGTAATTTATATTTTTAAAAAGTTAACAATGATTTCCTACAGGGAGTTAAATTAGAGATTATGGAGGAAAAGACATTTTTTATAAAAATTATACCCTTCTATACTGTTTAAATCTTTTACCATGAACCCATATGATTTTAATAATCAAAAAAATCATATTTATTCTATGATAGTAACTACATATAAATTATATATGCCTATGAATACTTGCTAGAAGGGAAGATGAAAAAATGACAACAGCTGATTTGTTATAATGGTGGAGATTAAGTGCGGTTTTCCTCTTTCCTTGCTTTCTTTTATTATCATAATGTTTGCATAATTTAAGAATGTGAAAACAAAAGAACAGCTGCCTTAAATATTTTGGGAAGTAAATAGAGTATAAATAATGCATTAATGCATGAAGGTATAGGAAGGGATTGAATCAAGAAAAGAACTCATAAAATATTTATGAGAATTCACATTTGTATATGTAAATACAGTCTTTACAAAACAGCCTTGACAAGAAGCAGCAGATCCAAACCAAGGCCAGCCCTTTAGCACATCAATCACAGAGTGCATCCTGCCAGAAACAGACTGTGATTTGCTGTTAGAAGAAAGATAAGGGTATGATACATTGAGAGATACATTTGAAGCTTTGACCACCTGAGAAAACGAATCTTTCCTGTCCTCCTTTCCAGGTGATGATAAAGTCATCCGGTTGTGGCACCCCAATATCAGCACCAAGCCAGTGGGGAAGCTCGTGGGACACATGTTTAGTATCACCGAGATCGTAACCAATGAGAAAGATCAACATGTCGTCAGCCTTTCCTCTGCAAAGGTAACAAAAAGAAAATAACAAACAAAGCTAGTTTTTTCCTTAAACTTATTTGTTGGAAGGCATAGGGAATATACAATTTTTGACTGAAATAGATGCTAGTCACTAAATCGTTGAGAAAAATATTGTCAGTATGGAAAAGGAAATGATAGACCAGTGTTCTCTGTTTCTATTGACTATACATAAGAAAGAACATGTTTAAAAACAAGTGTACAAGAAAAACAATATTGAAAAGATAGCAAATATTTTCCCCAAAAGTAAAACACAAGAGGCCTTTCAATAGATAGGAACATCAGAAAAAAATGAGGATTTCTGTTATTGTTGCTGTTATTAAACAGTGTTTGAAACATTCTAACCAATGTAAAAAACAAAACAAAAAAAAGAGTTATAAATATTAAACATTAGGAGACTGAATTATATTTGCAAATAATGGGATTGTCTGCTTGAAAAAAATCAATAAAATCAACTTTCAGTGTAGGAATAGATAAAATTCAATAAAGTGGCTAGTTGCAATAGCAACTTAAAAGTAAAATTAAAAAATAAATTTCTAAAAAATAAAAAAATAATAAATTTCTATATAAGAAAAATAACTAGTAAGGAAAAAAAGTCAAAGAGATAGCATTCACAAGAGTAAAAAATATGAAATACCTAGGAATAAACTTATTAAGCAATATTCACTACGAACATTAAGGTAACTATGAAGTTTTACTGAGATACTTTTATTTCATGAATAAAGGGACATACTATGTTCCTACAAGGAAATATTGTGCTGTAAAAGATATTCTCCATCAGATAAATCTATTTATTTATTGCTGGTCAGAATTATTTAAGTATCAGCTTGCCAAGTTTAAAGTTAATGTAAAAATACTGGCATATAGGAATGTCCTAGAAACTTTGGGAGATATAATTGTGAGATGGCACTTTCATTGTCCAATATTAAAGCATATCATAAAGCCAAAATAAATAAAACAGAGCAGCAGTCAATGCAGAAATAATCACATCTATGAAGCAAAGGGGAAAATGCAGGAATTAGTTCATGTGTATGTGGGAATTTTGTATAGGGCAGAAATAACATTTCAGATATGTAAGCAAACGATGGTTTGTTCAATATGTGTTGGGAAAACTGATTAGCCATAAAGAAAGAAAGATGTAATCAGATCATCATTTGATAATATACACCACAATATATTACATATGAATTAAAGATTTTAATTTTAAAATACAAAACCATAGAAATTCTAGATTTCCAGAAGAAAATATAGGTGAATAGTCTTATAACTTTAGGGTAATTCCTAAGCATAGCATCTATGGCTAAAGGGAAAATAAGTATGACTACATAAACATTCAAACTTTCTGTAAATTATAAGAGCTATCATTTGTCAAGTGCTTAAGTGCCAGGTGCTGTGCTAAGTATTTTACATAGGCAACTCATTGATGCTAACAACAACCCAATAAAGTAATTATCCCCATTTTATGGACATAAAGGAAAATGAAATCGAAGTCACTGTCACAAGGTCACAGAGCTATCTAATGCCAAAGTGTGGTTAATCCCATATTTGCCTCTTCCTCAGCCTGCCTCCTATACTCATAAACAAAGTTAAAGGCAGACAGTGGAGCAGGGGGGCAAAAATGCAATTTTCCTCCCAAGCTAGAGAGGAAAATGCACCCTGCTCCTGACCCCTCCGGCTCATAGCTGAGGACATGACCTGACCTGCAGGCCTCCCCAGCAGGCCAGCAGCCCTTACCTGCCAATATGGCAGCCACAAATTCTTAAAACATGGCTAGTCTGAATTGAGGTCTGCTGTGAGCGTAAAATACACAAGACTCCAAAGATTCAGTATCTGCTCCCCCCGCCAAAAAAACTCAATTTTTTGAGACAGGATCTTGCTCTGTTGCCCAGGCTACAGTGCAGTGGCATGGTGCAGTGGGGCACACTGCAGTCTCGGGCTCTCTGCTGCCTTGACCTACCTGGCTCCAGGGATCCTCCTACCTCAGCCTCCCCAGTAGCTGGGTCTACAGTCAGGGGCCACCATACCAAGCTAATTTTTTTTTTTTTTGTAGAGATGGGGGTCTCTCTATGTTGCTAATTTTTAGATTTTTGGTAGAGATGGGGTCTTGCTATGTTGCTTGAACTCCTAGGCTCAAGTGATCCTCCTGCCTCAAAGTGCTGGTAAAGGCCTGAGCCATGGCACTGGGTCAATCGTTTTTATGTTGATTATATATTGAAGTGATGATAATTTGGCTATATAAGGTTAAATGAAATACACCGATAAAATTATTTTTAAAAAAAGAGTAAGGGGCTGCACATAATGGCTCATGCTTGTAATCCTAGCACTTTGGGAGGTCAAGGCAGGAGGATTACTTGAGCCCAGGAGTTTGAGACCAGCCTGGGAAACATAGTGTAACACCATCTTTAAAAGAAAAAAAAGATTATGATAATGGCTGCACAACTATTTAATTTGACTAAAACTCACAGAACCTTACACTAAAAATGGGTGAGTTTTAAGGTAAGCATTGCAGTTGAAAAAGAGTGATATTAGGGTGATGTTCCAGTAAAGTAAACTTCAAGAGAAAAGAATAGTTTGATTCATTAAATTATGTCATATCCTTTTATATGATAGAACTGTCACATAGACATTCAACATTATATAAATGAATAGTGATATGAAAATATCTAAATAATATAATATATAAAATATAATAATATATAAGTAATCAATTTCAAAACATACATTTGTCTATCATATATTATTGGAGATGATTAACAGCAAGATGTTTTAGTGAGGTTGACAAGATTGTGAAAATACATGGATGGATTTTTTTCTTTTGTTTTCTCTTCTCATTTTTTTTGATAGTAAATGTATATTACTTTGTAGTAAGGAAACTTTTTTTTAAAGTAGTACTGGAAAGACAGGAAAGGTTTTAAGACACTAAATCTAAAAACATGTTATGATTGAGACCTGGAGTCTCCTACAGATAATTTAAAGAAAAATAAGACATCTTTCTAGCAAAAGTTGAAACTGAAATACCCTAGCTTGGCTGTGGTGAATACATTTTAAACAATCCTGCCAGCTCCATTTTACCCACCCTGAGCTATACAGGGCATTCTGCCCCCTGACCCTAAACTGATATAAAAATGTTGACTGCCCTTTGTTCTGTGCCGAGAGGTTTGAGCTCTAGCTGACTCTCGGACTCCGGCATTAAAGCGGACTCTCAACAAACTCAGAGCGGGGCGCTTCTGTTTAAAACTCGCTCGGATGTAACAAAATCACTCATGCTCAGAGATGAAGAGAAAGAAGAGATAACCTTTAGTATTTCTTTTAAATGTAATGGGTATATTAAGATGATATTCATGCGTCTCAGTAACTCCACTTGGGAAAATTACTTAATATCTTTCCACTTGGTTTCTTCATCTGTAAATGTAGGAATGTTTAGCCCAGAGGGCCATTATAATGATGAAAGATGGTCATTCATTTGGTTATTTTGCAAATATTTATTTATTTCTTGTGTGTTAAATACTGTTCTGAGTTCTTTTTGTTTTTGAGATGGAGTCTTGCTCTGTCGCCAGGCTGGAGTGCAGTGGCATGATCTTGGCTCACTACAACCTCCGCTTCCCTGGTTCAAGTGATTCTCCTGCCTCAGCCTCCCAAATAGCTGGGACTACAGGTGTGCGCCACCACACCTAGCTAATTTTTGTATTTTTAGTGGAGACGTGGTTTCATCATGTTGGCCAGGATGGTCTCGCTCTACTGACCTCGTGATCTGCCCATCTTGACCTTCCAAAGTGCTGAGATTCTACAGGTGTGAGCCACCAAGCCCAGCCCTGAGTTCTTAAGCACAAAGCGTTGAACAAGGAGGACCAGGGCTGCTTACTAGGAAGTTGACATGCTAGAGGAAGAGAGAGACAAACAAGTGAAGTAACAAATACATAAGAAAACAGTGTAATAAGTATGGTAAGAAACAGGAAACATGCAGCTGGGTACAATGGTTCATGCCTGTAATCCCAGCACATTGGGAGGTTGAGATGGGAGGATTTCTTGAGGCCAGGAGTTCAAAAGCAGCCTAGGCAAAATAGCAAGACTCTATCTCTACCAAAGAAGAAGCAGCAGAAGCAGAAGCAGCAGAAGAAGCAGAAGAAGAAGGAGAAGAAGGAGGAGGAGGGGAAGAGGAAGAGGAAGAAGGGGAAGGGGAAGAAAAGGAAGAAGGAGAAGAAAAAGAGGAGGAGGAGGAAGAGAAGAAGAAGAAGGGGAAGAGGAGAAATAGAAAAGACAGTGGTGCAATGTGATTGAATCACCTCTGAGGAGGTGACGTAAAAGCCAAAACCTGAATGACCAGGGGAACCAGCCCCATGAAGATCTAGGAAAAGGAAAAGGGCAATTTAGGCAGAAAGAAGAGCAAACTAGGCTGTAGCTCACACCTGTAATCCCAGCACTTTGAGAGGCCAGGCGGGTGGATTATTTGAGGTTAGAAGTTCAAGACCAGCCTGGCCAACAGGGTGAAACTTTGTCTCTACTGAAAATATAAAAATTAGATAGGCGTGGTGGTGCACACCTGTAATCCCAGCTACTCAGGAGGCTGAGGCAGGAGAATTGCTTGAACCTGGGAGGCAGAGGTTGCAGTGAGCTGAGATCATGCCACTGCACTCCAGCCTCGGTGACAGAGTGAGACTCAGTCTCAAAAAGAAAAAAAAAAAAAAAAAAGAAAAGAAAAGCAAACCAGGCACACACACGTTTTTGTTTTTTTCTTATTGAAGCTATATTATTATTTACAGAAAAGAGAACAGACAACATCCCTTCAAACTATTTCGTATAAATTAGTGTTCATCACAATAAGCAGAAAGCACATAAATCACCATGCATATAGAGTGCCAACTGCATGCCTTTTCCTAAGCTCTTCAAATAGCAAGATTTTCATGCTTTTTCTAATTTTGCAGTCTTTCCACCAGGATATTATTTTCTTCCCCAACTGCTAAAATTGTATGTCTAGTCATAGAACCCAAGTATTGAACAGATATGCTACATCTATTGCACCTGAAGAAGAATTGACAAATGTTGAAAAATGCAGAGACAAATACAATCTTCACTTACTTTCATTTCATCAGCAAAACCAATAGGAGCAATGGTTGGAAACCGTCTCAAGCATAGCTCTGTTGACCAAAAGGCTGATTCTCTCTTTTTTTTTTTTCTATGAAGAAGAGAAATTTACATACTTTGATGATTTTTAACAGATTAGAAATGAACATAAAAGTTGCTATTTTTCATAAATTTTCACTTTGGAAGTGGTATGTAGAAACCTGAGAAAAGGCAGTTTGACTAGGTTGTGGGTGTGCATATCTTCAAAGGCAGTTCTTTATCTTAAAAAAAAAAATTCTGCCTACCTAAAACTGAATTTATTTTCTACTTCAAGTCTTCTCTTCCTTCTAATTTTCCTCCGTTAATGGTATCATTTGTTTCCCAGTGAGCCATGATCCAACTTCAAAGTCACCTTTGATCCTTCTGTCTCCGTAAGCCTTACCACTGGTCAATTCTAAGTCTCTGAAAAGAGTCTTCCCTAAATTACCTCATTCCTCTTCCCAGAGTCATGGCCTTAGTTCAGACCCACCCACCAAGGGGCTCCCAGTTGCAGGTGGCCCATTAGAAAGCACCTGTGGCCCTCCTATCTTCAGTCTCTTATCTCCCCAAACCATCCAGATGCTGTGCTGCCATATTGCTTCTCCTCTAACCCATTTATAAACTTGTCATTGCCTTCTCACATAGATTCAAAGGCCCCTCATGAATTACAAATAAAGTTCAAATTATTTTTTTCTTGTTCTTAAGGTTCTTTAGGGTCTGGAACCAGAATACCTTTTCAGCTTTGTTTGCCTTCAGAAATTCCAGGCCTTGCCAAATTCTTCTCCAAAGGCTTTGTGCATCCCCTTCTTTGTCTGAAACAATTCTCCTCCCATTTCCAGCCATCCTGTCTATCCTTTAAATCTAAGTGAAATATCATGCCATGCACAAAGCCTTCACTAAGACAAAAATATAGTTTTTTTTTCCTTCTGGTGAGAAATGTGTAAATTTGAAATAAACCTGGAGATAGAAAAATTAACCCTTTAAAAGTGTTACCTTTAAGTTTTAAAAATTTGAAATCTTTCCTTGCTTTCAAATCTTTCCTTGTCTCTTGTGCCTTCTGTTTGTATGGGATTATTGTAAATGAGGTAAATTCAAAGATTTGCTTTTCTTGTTTTTTGGATAACTGGAAGTATCCATGATTGAGAGTCTGGTTTCACTGCCTTCAGTATTTTACCCTCTTGTGTCCTCATTCTGCCTCTTGAGACATTCCCTTTTGAGTCACCTGTTTGCAACATTCTTTCCATTTTTTTTTTTTTCACATGGAGTCTTGCTCTGTCACCCAAGCTGGAGTGCAGTGGTGCGATCTCGGCTCACTACAACCTCTGCCACCCGAGTTCAAGCGATTCTCCTGCCTCAGCCTCCCAAGTAGGATTACAGGCACGGGCCACCGTGCCAGGCTAATTTTTGTATTTTTAGTAGAGACAGGGTTTCACCATGTTGGTCAAGCTGGTCTTGGACTCCTGACCTCATGATCTGCCCACCTCAGCCTCCCAAAGTGCTGGGATTACAAGCGTGAGTCACCGCACCCAGCCTCGCAACGTTCTTAAGAGCAAGATTTTTTTGTTTCAAAACTTTCCTTAGTGACTGTAGCAAAATTTTGGGGGGAAGACATAGTATGTATTAGGAAACTTATAAAATGTGAGTGGCCATCTGGGAAGAAAAACTAAAAACGAAGAAAAAGGAGTGAGGGCACATGCTCTGGAATTCAGTTGTCAACTCGCAATACTTTTTGCTTATGTGCAGGTCTTGTTGCTTTTTCTTTAGTTCGTCACCCAGGACAGCTCCTTCAAACCTTCAAAGGAAGACCTTGTGGATGTTTCTGAGTCAAGGGAGCAAACACACCTCAAAGAGCAGGAAGCAGTCCCTACATGAGGCATCCTTTTGAGTGTGGCTATCACACTTACTTACATAACCAGGAGCTCTTAGCTATGATTGCACATTTGGTTCAGATGAGGCCGGCTGTTTGTGATTGTTGCTCTTTGGGACTCTTGCCTTTGTGATTTTTACTGTTTCTGAGTGTCTTTATTTTATCCTGTAGACTTTCTCTAGACACCTCTACCAGCTTTCAGACCCCTTGCACACACACGTACACATATTCACTACAGCCTCCCTAAGGTAAGTATCTGGGTATTCTATTGACATTAACCTTTTATCTCTCACAAATGTGGTTCCCTCACGTTGTTTCTTGGCTGGTAAACTGTGTCTCAGGGCTGTATAACTAGGAATCCCAACTTTCCTTTTTTTTTTTTTTTTTGATGCTGAGTTTCGCTCTTGTTGACCAGGCTGGAGTGCAATGGCATGATCTCGGGTCATCTCAACCTCCGCCTCCTGGGTTCAAGCAATTCTCCTGCCTCAGCTTCCTGAGTAGCTGGGATTACAGGCATGTGCCACCATGCCGGGCTAATTTTTTGTGTTTTTAGTAGAGATGGGGTTTTTCTGTGTTGGTCATGCTGGTCTCAAACTCCCAACCTCAGGTGATCCACCCGCCTCAGCCTCCCAAAGTGCTGGGATTACAGGTGTGAGCCTCCACACCCAGCAAAATCCCAACTTTCTACTGCATTAATTGACATGTCAACCAATATATGACCCCCTACTAAATGCCCGAGAGTGCATTAGACTCTGTGCCTATTTATATTTTGATATAATCTTTGTCCAAAAGAAGCTAAAAATCTAGTTGAGTAAATAAAGCATAGCTGCCCCAAATCTTTGATGACAAAACCTAGAAATGACACAGACATCAAGTTCAATTTTCCCGGTAAATTGAACTGATTATTAAAGTGGATTGTGCAACTTGAAATCAGGAAGTTATCAAACTGCCTGTAATCGTCTCAAAAGGCAAAGTTAATTTGGCATATCTCTCAAAACTCAAAATATTCACACCCTTTGACACAAACATTCTATTTCGAGGAACTTATTCAGTTATATTTATATTGCTTTACAAAGACAGTGTACTTTACAAAGATATATGTGCAAAGAGGTTCACTACTGCTTTAATAAAAGAAAATAAAGAAATCTAATACCTATGAATAGGGGACTAATTACAATAAACTTTGGAGCATTCACTAACAGAGTACTACTATTCAGCCATTAAAAGAATGAGGTAAAGCCAGGCACAGGGATGCATGCCTGTAGTCCCAGCTATGCACGAGGCTGAAGCAGGAGGATCACTTGAGCTCAGGAATTTTTATCATCTTGTTTTCACATTTGTCCTGTGTGATAACTGGCAAATAGAAAATGAAGACATCCAGCATGTCTTTAAAAATTAACTTTTTAATTACCAAACTGCTGTACCTAGTAAACAGATTCAAACAGTACAAAAACCAAAGTCTTCCTTCCCACCTGCGTCCTAACTCTGGACTCCTCAATCCCACTCCTGGGATTTTTTGTCTCAAAAAAAAAAAATGAGGTAAATCTAAGTGCCGTAACATAGATGTAAGCTCTATGTTGCTTTACCAAGTTCATTTATGTTCCATTTAATGTTCATAACAACCCTATGTGATAGATTGAGATAGGTACTGGTATTATTCTCCTTACAAGCGGGATAGCTAAGGCTCAGAGAAATTAAGAGATTTGCCCAAGTGCACATAGTTATTGGAGGCGAATCAGGATTCAGCTGAGACAGTCTGCCTCCTGAGGTGGTATCTTCCAATAATTACTGCCTAAGGAGTATGATTGAGGAGTCCAGAGTTAAGAGGAAGGTGGGAAGGAGGACTTTGGTTTTGGTACTGTTTGGATCTGTTTACTAGGCACACTAGTTTGGCAATTAAAAAGTTAATTTTTAAAGACATGCTGAATGTCTTCATTTTCTATTTGCCAGTTATCACACAGGAAAAATATGAAAGCAAGATGATAAAATTAACAGGTTTAGTTCTACATACAGTGCTAAAAATATGTTTTTTTCTTATTAAGTAATGTGTAAGAACTTAATAAATACATTTAGCATTGAATTTCCTAAACAGTGTTGAATATGTGCCATTTGTATTGTACAGTTATACATACCCTGATTTTCAAGTGTACCATTTGTCTGAAGTACTATGTTAACTCTTAAGAGTTTCATAATCTCATATGTCTTCAGATTACTTAATGTAAAATCATGTAAACAATTGAGTGACCCTGATTTGATTCATTTGAGGACTAAAAATCTCATTAGCCTCTGTTAGCCATTGGGTAGAATTAGAAAGGCCAAATTCTGACTTTCCTTTACAATCAGAAAACAGTGAAATCCCCAGATCCCTTGCTCTGTCTAAATGATAATGTGATTATATTTCTGAAGATTTCTACTGGTACAATTTTCATTATGAAATAATGTTTAAACTTCCATTCAAGTATTTCTTACAATGCAGTATCACTATTTGTCATCTGTCTATTCTCCTGCCTAGACTGAGATCTACTCAAGGACAGTAATAGGGCTTCTATTAATCTTTGTGTCTGTAACACCTACGACAGAGTTTCATAATTATTTGATGTATTATGAATTTTGTATAGCCTGTTAGTGTTGCATCTTTTTATAAATTAGACTTTCTTCTCTAATCACTCATAATAAACACCCATCAAAAAACAGATACTTGGCCAGGCACGATGGCTCACGCCTGTAATCCTAGCACTTTGGGGGGCCAAGGAGGGAGGATCACTTGAGGTCAGGAGTTTGAGACCAGCCTGGCCAACGCGGTGAAACCCCATCTCTACTAAAAATACAAAAATTAGCTGGGCCTGGTAGCAGGCACCTGCAATCCCAGCTACTCTGGAGGCTGAGGCACAAGAATCACTTGACTCGGGAGCCGGAGGTTGCAGTGAACTGGGAGCAGTCCACTGCACTCCAGCCTGGGCAGTAGAGTGAGACTCGTCTGAAAAAAAAAAAAACAGACACTTTATTAATACATTTGGATAATAATAATTGGCATAAAGTTTGCAGGAAGAAATGCCAGGAAATGTGATGAATCAAAACAATCCTCACTCCAGGTATACATTTTTAAACTTCTACTTCATCATTATTTATTAATTAATTCTTACAAAATGCTGCAGGAGAAGTCTTTCCCTTGTCCTTTTCTTTGATATTTTGTGACAGGTGACTTCAATTACCAAATTACCCTCAAAACACTTAATCAACCTTATAGTTGAGAGGTTTTCCCAATGTTAAACAAAATCCTTCCATCTCACTCCATTCCCAGTTTATTTGAAAATTATCATTATTGGCCAGGCACAGTGGCTCACACGTGTAATCCCAGCACTTTGGGAGGTTAAGGTGGATAAATCACCTGAGATCAGGAGTTCGAGACCAGCCTGGCCAACAAGGTGAAACCCTCTACTAAAATTACAAGAATTAGCCAGGCGTGGTGGCAGGTGCCTGTAATCCCTGCTACTCGGGAAGCTGAGGCTGGAGAATTGCTTGAACCTGAGAGGCGGACGTTGCAGTGAGCCAAGATCATGCCATTGCACTCCAGCTTGGGCGACAAGAGCAAAACTCTATCTCAAAAAAAGAAAAGAAAATTATCATTATTATTTTTACTGCTACTAGAAGATAAATTTTTAAAATAATTTTGGTTTATATTCATGTATATAATATTTAATTTATAACTTACAAATATTCCATTCAGCCCTGGCCTCTTTAGTAGAAGGCACTGATCTGCCTTCATTTTCTTTACATGTCTTAATGACATATCCCTGTCATAAAGCAACTCAGTTTCCTTTTATAACAGCTCGGCCTGCCTCTGTGATGTTTTGCCCCTGTTTTCTTCCTAAACATGGGGCTGACATGACTCCACTTCTGTCCTCTCGAGCTTTGTATCACAAATATCTACCAGAAGAAAACTGACAACTGGCCAGGTGTGGTGGCTCACGCCTGTAATCTCAGCACTCTGGGAGGTCGAGGAGGGCAGATCACGAGGTCAGGAGTTCAAGACCAGCCTGACCAACATAGTGAAACCCTGTCTCTACTAAAAATACAAAAAATTAGCCGGGCATGGTAGTGGGTGTCAGTAATCCCAGCTACTCAGGAGGCTGAGGCAGGAGAATCACTTGAACCTAGAAGGTGGAGGTTGCAGTGAGCTGAGATCATGCCACTGCACTCCAACCTGGGTGACAGTGCGAGACTGTCTCAAAAAACAAAACAAACAAACAAAAGTGCACTGACAACCTCTAGGGGAGTTAGTGAAAGAAGACTAGAGCCTAATTAATATGAGAAAGGAAAATAAATCTTGGGGACCCTAAAATCACTAAGCTAAAGGGAAAAGTCAGTCTGGGAACTGCTTAGGGCAAACCTGCCTCCCATTCTATTCAAAGTCATTTCTCTTTTCACTGAGACAAATGCATATCTGATTGCCTCCCTTGGAAAGACTAATCAGAAACTTTAAAAAATGCAACCATTTGTCTCTTACCTACCTGTGACCTGCAAGCCCCCTCCCTGCTTGAGCTGCCCTGCCTTTCTGGACATAACCAATATACATCTTTCATACATTAATTGATATCTCATGTCTTCCTAAAATGTGTAGAACCAAGCTGTGCCCCAACCACCTTGGCCACATGTTGTGAGGACCTTCTGAGTGAGGCTATGTCACGGGCATGTTTCCTCAACCTTGGCAAAATAAACTTTCTAAATTAACTGAGACTCATCTCAGATGTTCGGGGTTCACAAATATCACTACTCTCTTTCCCCTAAAACAACTAAAATATTGTGACCACCTAAGAATAAAGTAAATAGATTATGTTTTCTGAGGCTATCCTATTTTATTAAATTAAAAATGTATTGTCTATATAGTGTGAAACCATATAAATGCCTGTTTGACCAAGACAGAGAATAAGACCAAAAATTAACTAACCAACCAAGCTAAACAAAATACATTAGACATTGGGAAAAAAGAATCAAATAAGCTGTGGTTCTTCCCCCAAGAGAGTTATAGTCTAGTAGAGAAGGCCACTGAATAAGTCATCATATTATGCCAGGTCCAACCAGCAGACCCTGACCCAGCAGCAGATGAACAGATACACTCAGACACAAATATCCAGTGAAAGAGTGGACTAGGCAGCCGGCCACTCACAGACACAAAGAAGAGTTCGGTAAAAAGTTAGTAACTGTGGCCCTGACCAGCTGGCACTCCGGGTGTTTATTCAGTCTAGATTTAATGACAGAGGCTTTGAGTCAACACGCTTGTGGATAATGATTAAAGGCTAGATTCTGAGGCCTAAAAGCAAACACCATTTGTGAGCAATAACATTGTTGACCCCCCCATTAGAGAGTAGTCATGGGCGCATGGATGTTCAAAGGTCAGTCTTAGGACTACATGAGTAAACAAGCTCTTTAGATAAACTCTCCCACATTCCTTTATATCTACTCCTGCCTAATTGCCCCTGGGTCAGAACTGCCGCCTTTGGCTCATTCTTTCTTGAGGCTTTTGCAAAATCCTTCCGCCCTTCCAAGAGGGTTTGCGTCTATTTTACAATTTTTCCCACCATCCTGACTGAACTGCAATATAGTAATTGCTAATTGCTATTAATATGGACAGATGCAGTTATGTGCCACATAACCATGTTTCTGTCAATGATAGACCACATATATGATGGTGATCATATAACTATACCATATAGCCTAGGCATAGGGTAGGCTATACCAGCTAGGTTTGTGTAATTATACTCTGTGATGTTCACACAATGACAAAATTGCATAAGGACACATTTCTCAGAACATATCCCTGTCCTTAAGCAGCACATGGTTACATTATAGGTAACCAGAGAAAGAATATCTAATTGGAAGGGTGTCCAATGAAAAGTTGTTTAAAGATTAACTTTTTTGAGTTTTTGCTAATTTTTAACCAGCACCATGTTTTTACATCATTAGTGCAAGTGTCCCTGATATAGTTTTATTTTGCATGTTTTATGTAATAGTTATAGCATAAATATTATAATGAATATACCCTACTGCAGTTTTTCCCTCAATGGTATATTTTGATATTTATTTATATTGTTACATGTAGCTGTAGTTCATTTATTTTAACTGCTGTTGGAATCCTGTTGTACGAATGCAGCACATATGATTTGTCTAACTTGGCCAATGAACATTTGAGTAGTTACTACACTTTGTGTCTTTGTGCTTGTTGCTTTGGTTGAACAGAAGTTTTTAATTTTAATTTTTAAAGTTTTTATGGCTTATGCTTTTTGTGCTTATTTAAGAAATCAAATTCTTGAAGATACCCTCCTCCCCTATATTTTTCTAAAAAGAATAGTCTCCTTTTAATATTTAGTTCTCTGTCTCTCTCTCTCTTTTTTTTTTTTTTGACACCAAGTCTCACTCTGTTGCTCAGTCTAGAGTACAGTGGCATGATCTTGGCTCACTGCAACTTCTACCTTCTGGGTTCAAGCGATTCTCCTGCCTCAGCCTCCTGAGTAACTTGGATTACAGGCATGCACCACCATGCTTGGCTAATTTTTGTATTTTTAGTAGAAAGAGAGTTTTACCAATTTGGCCAGGCTGGTCTTGAATTCCTGACCACAAGTAATCTGCCCTCTTTGGCCTCCCAAAGGGCTGGGATTATAGGTGTGAGCCCCTGCTCCCAGCCTCTCTCTCTCTTTCTGTGTGTGTGTGTGTGTGTGTGTGCATGTGTGTATGTGTGTGTGTGTGTGTGTGTGTGTGTGTCTATGCTCATTCCTTCCAATATACACTTTCCTCTACCTGGCCCTTTAAGTCCCAGATCATAAATGGTTCTACTCCCTGAGCCAGAGGTTACCTTGTTTACTTCCTGATCAGAAAGTGATGTGCCCCACCCTCACTGGTCTCATATCTTTGAAAAATCTACACATCCAGCTAAGGACAGAGCACAGCCTGTTGCTTTTCTGAACTGGAAGACCTGCTGCTATCTCTGCCATGGAGCCCAGGCAGGGAGGTCTTCTGGTCCTGTCTTCTGCAGAAGCTGTTCAGCTGTCACTGTCTGCTCCAGACCAAGCACCCAGATCTCAGGGCTCAGCCCATTCATTGCTTTATGCTTCTCTCTTGTTTGGATCCAGAGAGAGATATATCTTGCTTTGAAGTCCTGCTGTTTCTTTTTACTTTTTAAAATATATATTTTCTATATGTTTAGAGAAGAAATAGTTCATCAAAGCAAAAATTTTTAGCACTATTCTGACCTGAACTCTTTAGTTCTCTTTATGGAAGAGTTTAAAAAAAAAAAAAGAGTAGGAGTTAGCTAGATAGAGAAGGCCTTTGAGAGGAAATTGCAGATGAAAGGAAGAGTTCCTGTGAATGCACAGAGACCAGAATAAGAAAGAAGCTTTTTGGAAATGCAAAACACTTTGGTGTGACAGTAGCAAAGAAGGCATATAGGGAGGGGGGCAGCAGAGAAACCTAGAGGGTAGGAGCCGAATGACGCAGAAAGATTTTATGCCTCCCACAGCCCAGCAACTGCCACTTCCCTAAAACACACAGTAAAGACCCGAAGAACTGAACACTGAAGAAGACAAAGAAGACAAAAGCAAATATAATAACTCTATAGAGAACATCACAGATTTCAAAACATAATCACATCAACTAAATAAGGCAAATGGTGCCGATGTCATCACGGCCATTCAAGAAACAAGAAAACTGAGACTCAAGAAGTTTATGTGATGCATGAGAATTGAAACCCTGATCCCTGTTTGCCTAGGCCCTTGTTCTTTTTGTCAACTACAATTCAGTGTATATGCATGCAGCGGAAAGCCCACCAGCCATGAACATACCTTAGTCAAGGCAATAAAATAAAAAACAGTTTGTTTAGAGACACTGTTTTGGTGAACTCCTTGAATCCACTTCTTTGTCTCTTCCTCCACTTGTCTCTCATTCTATGCTCTGTATTGAAATTCATATAGTACATTATATTTGCTTACTCTATGATACAAAAGATTGAAAAGGCTCAATGCTCTAGCTACTCTTTTAAAATTGGCATTTTCACTAGAACAAATAAAATAAATCTCAACGGCACAAGTTCTGAGTAATACTGGCACAAGTTCTGAGAAATACTAGCCTACAGAAGGTTTACATTTGAGCAAAGGCTCCTCATCCACGTTCTCCAAGTCACGGGACCCAGCCAACTTTGTGTTCTTACATATGAGGACTAACCTGCCTTAGCAATAGTGAAGATCTGAACCTGATTAACTTACAATGAACTCAATTATAAGTGCCTCAAGTTAGTAACTCTGTTAACGACTTACTAAAGTTTTACATGTAGTTCTGTTACTGATCACCCATTTACTCAACAAATACTCCAATTTAATAGGTTAATACATTTACTATAACATGAAAATATTATTTAAGGGCTGATGTATAGCTGGAAAATGTAATTTTCCCCCCAGATTCTACAACTGAAGAAATGTAATTATTGATTAATCAACACTTATCTCTGAAATTCAGTAACACTGACTTGCTAAAAAAGCAGAATAGTAAAGAATGCTAAGACCAGTTCTTTCAGATCACAAACTTAACCTAGTTTTGCTGACTTTGTGCTTCACTGTTCTTTCTATTCTCTGATATTAACTCAAGTTCTATTTGAGTAATTATAGAGTTATCTTCCCTCCCTCAAAGGATAGTGTTAATTACCTATATTCTCATACTCTTAGTATGTCTATACCATCCCTAAAAACTGCTTTCTGTAATTCTTACATCTTTGGGCAAGTGGAGAGGGAGGTTCCTTAGTAACTTCACTTAGGAGGATGTTCCCATCTTCATATGTCATGAGAGAGCAATTTGAAAGCTTCCACTTAAAATATGTCTTCTTCCTATTTTCTCATCCATAATACAAAGAGAAATGTGATTTTAATTCAAATCTAAGTCATGATCTTTTATTATTCCTCCACATTCTTTTTTTTTTTTTTTGAGACGAATTCTCGCTCTTTCACCCAGGATGTAGTGCAGTGGTACAATCTAGGCTCACTGCAACCTCCGCCTCCCAGGTTCAAGCGATTCTCCTGCCTCAGCCTCTGGAGTAGCTGGGACTACAGGCGCCCACCACCACACCCAGCTAATTTTTGTATTTTTAGTAGAGATGGGGTTTCAGCATGTTGGTCAGCATGGTCTAAATCTCTTGACCTCGTGATCCACCCGCCTTGGCCTCCCAAAGTGCTGGGATTACAAGTATGAGCCACCATACCCGTCCCAGATCTTAAAGAGTAATAAATACTATGTTCCTCCCCTATGATGATAGAAAAATCCAATTCCTAAAGGTATACCTTTAAGCAAAGTTTTAATCACTGCTGCTATTTTCCTCTGCTATTAATGAACAATAATCCAACCCAGAACTAAATTGGAACTTAGCAAATGTAAGCTCATCATATAAATAATACTTTGGTATAAGTTTATAAGAGCATATTTCAGACTTAAAATGCTTCACCTAAATATCTTGGTTGGGAAAGGCAAGTATAAATAGTGGTGAACTGTGTGTGTTATTCTTCCAGGTTTTCAGGGTGTGGGATATACAAACTCTTTCACTATTACAAGTCTTCCATGACAGCCAGGGAGGACCAGGGGACATGCAGATTTATTCTATGATATATGATGCCAATCATGGCATGCTTATTACAGGTAAGTGTACCCAATTAATGTCAAATGAAACTCATGTCTTAATTTTTAACCTTTTTAAAACTAGCGCTTGAGCACTAACTAGAAGAAAAATAAAACCAGAAGGATAATTTATAAAACCATGATTGATGACAGTAGATAGTTAATTGAATTCTGCTCTTTCCTATATATTTCTCTGGCTGGGTGAATTAAATGTATTTCTGAAAATACCAGGTTATTGCTTTAAGTTCTTGAACCTAAGAAGAAAGTTCTATTTGAGTAATTATACAGTTATCTTTCCTTCCTCAAAGGATAGTGTTACTAACCTGAAAATACCAGGTTATTGCTTTAAGTTCTTGAACCTAGGAAGAAATGCCTGAGTTAAGCAAAGAAGTGGGATTATGTAACTTGTTGCTATGTGTATGTATAGGCCAAATCCAGCTCCCACACCCAGCTCTGTTTTGAGTCTGGAGCAGGAATGTGATCCTATCTTACAGTGGCTGCACTAGCATTCCGAGTCAATGCCTTTTCTGCAATGAGGAAATTTGGGCCCATGCCATTCTGATAATGAATCATTACTCAGTAGGAAAAGTGCTGACCCTCTCATCAGCCTTTGCCTCTCGACGAAGACCAATGGAGAGTGAGGATAAAGTCCCAGTGCTGATGCCAACAGATTTGTTGTTGACTTTTCTGGTGACCTCTTAGAAAGACATGCCTACTAAAGAAACAAGGGGCCCTGCTAGGCAGACATCTAGATGGAGTACTTTTTACATGCACACCTTTAGGCTTCAGGATAAAAATGAATTCTATTAATAGCAGATCCTCTTTCTGGAACACAAAACTGGAATGAATTTCCTAAGCATTTTCCCACTGGCCACCTGCTCTGAGTTCCCGTGGGATTAATTAAGGCAAGGAAGAGGTTGGTGCCATCTCTGCTGATGGAGACTGTAATTATTTTTGACTCTTGGTGTTTTTATAGCCTGGATTAGGAGTGAACTAGCACTTCATACTCGATAAAGAACTTTTCACATTATAAAACAGGATTTAGTTTTAGTTGTAAACACCTCTTCTCTGTTTTACCTCCTCTAAAAGGAACATACTCATGACTACAAGCAAATTTTCTCTCTTGGCACCCCAGTTTGCATGTTGGATTGCTAGGTTCAGCATTTTCATTCCATTTATCATTGTAGTAACCAAGGACTCAACTAGTAACACAAAGAAGAAAAAGAAAAAGAAGACAGAAAAATCAAGATTTCTTCCCAATTTTATATCATTCTCAGAGCACCTCTGCAAAAGCATAAAGCTCTGTATATTGCTTAATCATCAAAATTGCAGACACCAACTGCAACCGTGAACTTGACATCGGAATTACATGAAGCTTATCTCCAGGATTTTAATTCATTCTTTGATTCAAATGAAGTGGACATCAGTCCTCTAAATCCTAATCACAGCAGCACTGCGTGCTAGAAATGCTTTGTAGAATATGTTATTGCTACTGTCACTGTTATCATTGCTTTTATTAAGACAACTGCCATTACGATCATATATTTTTTCATTTGATCTGCACAGCCACCACATGAGGTGGTAACTGCTTTTGCTATTTTATAAATGGTGAGACTGAATCTCAAACAGCCCGGCTGACTAAGGGCAGGACACAAGGTGACAACATAGAGCTGAGATTCAATCTCAGAGCTTCTAACTCTTGACTCTGCATTCTTTCTTGGCACTACATCATTTCTACTACGTAGTAGTAGTGTAACTAGCCAAAAAGTAGAAGATTGCCAGTTTTCCATAAGCATATTAAGATTTGTTGACGTCCATGCTGAATAAAGTCAGTTACTGTCACTATAATGAAAAAGATTAACCAAAAGGTCCAAGTATGATTTGAGTATCTGGTTAGCATATTCTGCTCACATTTCCATGTTAAGGTATCTGAACAGAGAAATACAACCAGAAGAACCATCTCAGTCCTTATTTACACATGAACAAATTTTATCTTAAAATTTAAACACTTTAGAGAGTGTTTAGTAACTCCTGTTGAAACTTCTCCTAAAGTTGAGAATTCTTTGAAGAAACTTGGGAAACTCAATGCAAAGTCGGCCTTATTAACTTAATCTTTACATCGATGAAAGAGGGAAGAAGTTTCAGTTTTCCTTGAGCCACAGGAATGCTCCGAGTTTCTTATTTATTTTTTTGTTTTTATTTTTTTGAGACAGAGCCTCACTCTGTTGCCCACGGTTGGAGTACAGTGGCATGATCTCGGCTCACTGCAACCTCCACCTCCTGGGTTCAAGCAATTCTCCTGCCTTCGCCTCCCAGGTAGCTGGGATTACAGGCGCCTGCCAGCATGCCCGGCTAACTGAGATTCCTATTTATATTTCTAGACATTACACTAAAACAGAGCACACAATTAGTTAATTTTGATACTTAAATCATACTTAGAAAAATGCAAGTAAGAATACCTGCTCCTCATCTAATTCTACTTTACAGTGGTGATTTGGAAATTAACCTTATTTCCTAATGATGTTGCAAACCCTGGCTTGTGATCATTCTCATTCATTACATTTAATAAGACCATGTTTATAGAGTGCTTTATCAATTTGTTGGTTGAAAGGGCTCTCTAACAATAAATTTCCGCCACCAAGTGGAAGCTAACTTTCAGCAGAAAGCTGGTCATCACATTTATTACTGTGCAACAGATGGAGAGGCATGCTGCAGGCACAATGAAGAAGGAAAGAAGCGGACTATGAAATACAGGAAAATGAGGATCACTAAAAAGGATATCAGTGAAGTCCAAATGGCCTGCACTTGAAAAGTAATCCAGTCCAAAATGAATGCTTTGCTGTGGCTGAATCATATGTGCTTTATCTGTCAAAAATGTTCTAGAATAGATGAAAATATTCTCACCTCATTAAGTTTCCTAAGCATTGATTGATATTGCTAATCTCACTGTTTGACTGTTTCCAAATCCAGCTGCTTGGCTGAAACCCTTTGTGATTCAAAACTTCTAATATTGGGTGTTTATGAGATTCTTACTTCTGTTCCAGGATCTAGTGTTATGGACATGTATCCTCTGACTAGAATGATACAAGATACAAAACAGATTCCTCACACTCATGAACGAGAAATCAATGTCATGCTTTACAACAAATATTTTCACCAAGTACTCACTATCTGCTCTGAATCCATAATTAGGGTAAGTACACATTGGCTTTTCAAACAGAAAAAAGGCAATGTGGATACAATTTTCTCTTCTTAAAACAAATCATTGCGTGATGAAGCAAATGTAGCAGCGCATATGATGAGACCATACATTAGAGTGATTTTGAAGCTTTCATGAGTACGTGAAAAACAAGCGTTTTAATTAAGCCAGTTCAGACTGCTTGCTATCAAGCCACATGCTCAATTGAATAAACATGGCTAGTTTTCACAATCAAAACAGGAATTTTAGTGGAAATATATTAAGAAGACAGAACTAGTTTGCATTTTAATTTTTTTAACTGAGTACGGGAAGAGGATTTATGTTAAGAAGGAAGGGGAATAAATTTATAGGTGTTTACTGTAACCCTTGTAGATTCAGAATATGTGCCAAGAGCCTTAAGTATGTGGTCTTATTTAATCTTCACAACAGTTCTCTGTGGACAGATAAAGAGTTTCATTTTTAAAGATGAGGAAACGAGGGCTCAGAGAGATCAAGCAGCATAGCTGGGATCATAAGCACGAAGGCTGGAATATGAACCCAGGTTTTTCGGTTGTAAGCATCCATGCCCTTTCTGCTGCATTCCTCCAGCGCAGCTGCCAGAGGCATGTGAACCAGAGCAACTCCATCTTGAATGAGGCTGGGTAAAATGAGGCTGAGACCTACTGGGCTGCATTCCCAGATGGTTAAGGCATTCTAAGTCACAGGAAGAGATAGGAGGTTGGCACCAGATACAGGTCATAAAGACCATGCTGATAAAACAGGTTGCAGTAAAGAAGCTGGCCCAAACCCATCAAAACCAAGATGGCCATGAGAGTGACCTCTGGGCATCCTCACTGCTACACTCCTGCCAGCGCCATGACAGTTTACAAGTGCCATGGCAATGTCAGGAAGTTACCCTATACGGTCTAAAAAGGAGAGGCATGTATACTTCACCCCTTGTTTAGCATATCATCAAGAAATAACCATAAAAATGGGCAACCAGCAGCCCTAAGGGATTGTTTATGGAGTAGCCGTTCTTTATTCCTTTACTTTCCTAATAACCTTGCTTTCACTTTACTCCATGGACTTGCTCCGAAGTCTTTCTTGCATGAGATCCAAGAACCCTCTCTTGGAGTCTGGATCAGGATCCCTTTCCTGTGACACGGCCATCATGGCATTTTCTAGAAGCCAGGGCTCTTGGCCGTGCTAACCGTGTCTGTCATTACATCTGGCAGTGATGACTGGAGGTGTTTGCTTCAGGTGTTTGCCCCTTCATTTCATGCACACTCTCCGAAAGGAGACATATGGACTAGCAGACAGCATTCCTCTGGGGACCCTTCAAATGACCTCTCAGTCTCTGACTTCTGTGATTGTTTGCTGGAGATTTTCTCAAGAGAGAATCACCTGAGCTCATTATATTAGCACAGTTCTGGTAATGCCTAAAGAGAGAGTAAGTAGAGGAAAAGGAAAGCTGAAACCTATCCTGCTTTCGTGCAATCATTATTTCGTGCAGTCACGTCTTATGGGGAAAACGTCATCCCTGTGTGGGAGAAAAGAGTGGAAAGGAATACGTCAAGGTGAGTTTTCATGCTGGATTGGTTGGAGAGGGATCACACTGCAGGCCAGGAGATGGGTCACCCCTGAGACCCATTCATGCAATGACCCACATTCCTCTTTCTCCCTTAAGAACCCCGTCTATAACCAGGGACACCCAGAGGTCAAAAGCACGGACTCTAGGGCCAGACTGACTTCACTCCAGTCCCAGCTCTACCACTTCCCAGCAAGTGGTCCTGCATTATGTGGCCCCCAGACTGTCTCATCAGCTCCATCTCCTCCACACTCCCCTCTCACCCAGCTGCAGGGGCTTTCTTTCCATTCCCTGGAGGAAGGATGGACCTTCTCACTCCTGGAACTTTGTATTTGCTGTCCTGTCTGCCACAATACCTAGAGTGCAAGCGTTCTGTGTTGTCAGTTCAGTGCTGTTACCAACGGGCAGTGCAATTTACATCTGAACATGGCAATTCCGTGAAGAAGGAGAGACTCAGTCAGAAAATCTGCAGGTCTAAATCCTCTAATGTGTTTCCAGAGAGAGATCACGATGAGTGTTGAGTCTTTACATGTCTCTAGATTTTTTTATTACACCATCCAATTACACAGATGGCCTCCTCTGAAGTCAGCTTTTCTCTCCTTTCTTTCTATGTTTTTCTCTCCCTTTCACTGGGTCCATGTCCCTATTCAGAACATTCCCAGGAAAGATGAGTGAGCTCTTTCCTCAGGGTTCTTCTCTCAGATCCCATGCTATTAACCACAGATCCTGTCCCATGATCCCTGGCTACTTAGGATGAGTGTCACCAGCGAATAAATCCAGTTCATTTTTCTTTTGTCTGCTGCACTTGTAAATGATCCATTTCTAACCTTGCTTCAGGCTTACAGTACATACTGACCACTTCTTCCACAGCCAGGGTCTGCCTGAAATAGAGTCCCCGCCTGTCTCAGCCCCTACATTTGCAGTCCAGGAGAGCACAGTAAGTATTAAATGCACTTTATCTTTTAGAACTTTCTTTGCTCAAACCAACATTCAGGGCAGAGAGCTAGGAAATGTGTTAGATGTACAGAGTTCCATTTTTGAATATGGTAAAATTCTAATGAGAATTGAAGGGCTTATTCAAAGGTATTATTTGATATTTTTGTTCTTTCCCATAGGTATGGGAACTTGAGACGGGGCTCCAAGTATACCAGATTTTAGACTCTCATGGCTTCAATATCGAAGTGACTTCTGCAGCTATCAATGAAAGTGGAGTTCTTTTTGCCACAGGAGCATATAATGGTCAGACTAATTTTAGTGTCCTTAGAATTTCTGTCAAAAACTCTTTAGTACTTTGGGACAGAAGGAGAGCATGAAGCAGGCTGGAATATATCTGTGTGCCAGTGAAATTCCTATGCCTGGGTGAATAGTGGTAGAGTCCCTTATCTAACAGGCATCAATGTCTTGATATGGATGTTAAAAATAATTGCTCATGTTGCATTTACATAGTTGCTTTAACAGTTTTCAAAAGTCTTTCACATATGCCATCTCATAGAATCTGTGTTGCACTGACTCATTCTATCCTTCCACTTTTGGGTACCATCAGCTAAGAGATAGACATCGGATTCCGTGCTTTCTAACAATAGTTTTACCAACGGTAGACTTCTGGACCAGACAAAACATCCAGCCGACTTTGTCACATTACTCCTAGAATTCTATATTGGAGTTGTTCATATGCCTTCTTGAGAGGACGCCAGGCCCAGGCTGGGCCAGGTCGTTTGCTATGCCTTACACTATGGAGCACTGGTAGGACTTCCAGGAACTAGAGAGCTACAGACCGCCCCACCTTTCACCCCACTCACTACATTCTAAACGAAAGAACTGCTTTATCTAGACCATATGACCAATTGCATGCACTGTATTGAATATATTTACCCTAGGCCTATATTTACTCAATAAGTGCTGGTTCATGAGCCAATTGATGAATCAAGTGAGCATCCTGATGTGTGAAAGTCTGGTTATTTTAAAGTGTGAGCAGATGACAACACAGCGTGAAATGAAATCATGAATGCTGAGTTGATGTGGTAGGAATAAATGCAGCTGCCCTTTACGTGGACCAGTTCTTGAGAAAGCAGTCTCACTTTCCATAAGCACACCCTGCGTAGACGTGAAAAGCAGTTGTTGAAATGCTAAGCAATGTACACAATTATTAGCAGGCAGAAGCATTAAGCAATTCAGTATATGACTGACAATAGTATTGCTTTTATGCAAGCAAGCCATATTTTATGCTGTTAGTTCTAGAACCTAGAATTCTTTCAAATATTGAGTTTGTCCTCCTCAAAGGTACATATGTTAAATTTATTTTATTGCATTTATTTATTTGGAGACAGAGACTCACTGTGTTGCCCAGGCTGGTTTTAAACTCCTGACTTCAAGTGATCCTCGCTCCTTGGCCTCCTGAGTAGCTGGGATGACAGGAGTGAGCCACAGTGCTGGGCCCTCTCTGTTAAATTGACAGATCTGGGACACCCTGGGAAGTGAGATTCTCTGACTCGCAGAGAAGTTCAGACCATGAGCCACTGGTCTCCTCTCATTACTGAGGAGTACGTCTCCCTGCTGTCTGCTCCACTAAATCCCAAGTCCTAAGGTGGCAGGAAATCTAGGCAATGTGACTGTCTCTGCATAACCCAGGAATGTATGAGATCACAATGACGTCTTTTAACTCTGTGTGTGACTGCTTTCCTGTAATACCACAGAGTCCCTGAGGGTAGGAACTACGATTATTCATTAAATACCCCCAGTTTCTACCACAGTGCTGGGTATATAGGGAGTATTTAATTAATGGTTAATGATGGTGTTAGTGGCCAACAAACAAATACTAAGAGTGTGAGTGCTGCTGATAGGGAGAACCTGGCGTAGGAGAGGGAAAATAGTGCAGTGAAAACACTCTGGGTGTGGAGTAGGATTAGTGCTGAGGGATAAGAAGGGGGTAGGGTTAAAGCTGGAGAGGAAAAAACCTGTGGTTCACTGGAGTCTGAACCTGAGGTGACCACTATAAAACTCCATGTGGGAAGAGACTTCCCTAATCTGAGCAATGACCTAGAAATAGGCATTCTGCAATTACACTGTTTATTATCCCTCTGGCCCCTTCTTCCAGGTCCCCCAAAGCAAACAAATGAACTTAACAATAAGGCAAGTGTCTCTGTCCATTTGAGCTGCTACAACAGGATACCATAGAGTGGGTGGTGTTTTGTTTTTTAAATTTATAGCGGATTTATCCGTAATAACCAAAAACTGAAAAAAAAAACATTTTTCAACAGATGACTGGTTAGACAAACTGCAATACATCAGTACAGTGGACTACTATAGTGATTACAAGTAATACAAAGAAACAAACTAGTTGTATTTGCAGCAATTTGAATGAATCTGAAAGGCACTAACAAAAGACAAAAGCCAATCTCAAAAGGTTACGTATTCCATTTCAATTCTTTTTTTTTTTTGAGATGGAGTCTTGCTTTGTTGCCCAGGCTGGAATGCAGTGGTGCAGGGTCTCGGCTCACTGCAACCTCCACCTCCAGAGTTCAAGCAAGTCTCCTGCCTCAGCCTTTCGAGTAGGTGGAACTACAGGCACATGCTACCACGCCTGGCTAATTTTTGGATTTTTGGTAGAGACAGGGTTTCGCTATGTTGCCCAAGCTGGTTTTGGAACTCCTGATCTCAAATGATCTGCCCGCCTCGGCCTCCCAAAGTGCTGGGATTACAGGTGTGAGCCACGGTGCCCAGCCAATAACATTCTTAAAATAACAAAATAAAATGTCTTCAGAATGACAAATTTTTAGATAAGTAAAACAGCTTAGTGATTACCAATTACCAAACAGTGATGGTGGGGGTGGTGGTGACTATGAAGGTTAGCACAAGAAAGTTCCTGTGGGTGGATGAAACACTTCTGTATATTGGTTGTGCAAATTTATACACATAGTAAAATCGTGAAGAACTAGACACACACACACACACACGTCAGTGCATGTAAAAAACTGGTAAAATCTGAACAAGGTCTGTAGTCTAGTTAATGGAATTTTCTAATGTCAGTTTGCTTGTTTTAGGATTATACTGCAGTCATTATGATCAGGGATGTAAGCAATGTGAGGGAAGTGGGGAAAAGGTACACAGGACTCTACTATTTTTGCAACGTTCTGTTTCTTTTTCTTTTTTATTTTTTGAGATGGAGTATCGCTCTGTCGCCAAGGCTGGAGTGTAGTGGCATAATCTCGACTCACTGCGACCTCCACCTCCCGGGTTCAAGTGATTCTCTTGCCTCAGCCTCCCAAGTAGCTGGGATTACAGGCACCCGCCAGCACACTCAGCTAATTTTTGTTTTTTTTTTAGTAGAGACAGGGTTTCACCATGTTGGTCAGGCTGGTCTCAAACTCCTGACCTTGTGATCCACCCGCCTCAGCCTCCCAAAGTGCTGGAAATACAAGCGGCCTCTTTTTATTTTTCAAAGTTCAAAGCAATGTAGAAGGTTAACAAATTTTGCCAAACACTGATATAAATCTTTAATTAAATTTTTACATTAGTCGAGTTCTCAAATTTCATATATCAGATTAATTAAAATGCTTTAAGCACTATCAGAATTGGAGCTGAAGTGTCCTGTTCTTGGTATGTAGTAAGATGGAAAGTGTTGGGCCCACACTGACATCTAGAAAAAAAGCAAGCTAATCTATGAAATCAGAAGTTTTCTTTTCTTTTTTTTTTTTTTTTTTTTTTTGAGACAATGTTTCATTCTTGTTTCCCAGGCTGGATTGTAATGGCGGGATCTCAGCTCACTGCAACCTCTGCCTCCTGGGTTCAAGCGATTCTCCTGCCTCAGCCTCCTGAGTAGCTGGGATTACAGGCATGTGCCACCACGCCCAGCTAATTTTGTATTTTTAGTAGAGTTGGGGTTTCTCCATGTTGGTCAGGCTGGTCTCCAACTCCCGACCTCAGGTGATCCGCCCACCTCGGCCTCCCGAAATGCTGAGATTACAGGCGTGAGCCACCACACTCAGCCCAGAACTTTTCTTGAACCTATGAGAGAATTGATGTCACAGGGCAAATAGCCTGAAATCTAAGGTGAGACAGGTACTTCCAGGGAAAGACAGGACACTTACTGGCTTTGCTTAGGGCAGTGATGAGAAGGAAATGGGACTGGCATTCAGGTGGGTCAGAATGTATTCACATTTCTAAGAACTGCTGAGATCTGAGTATAGACAGCATGAGAGTTCTGAAAGCCAGAAACACAAAGGGAGTGTGCGTTCATTCCCATGCCCCTCACATAGCTCATCACGTGTCACACAGTGCCAGCTTCCCTCGTGGTGCAGATCTGGGGGAGAGGAACAGCCAACGCTGTCGAGGAACAGAAAGTCCCACTGCATCCGTCTTACTGACAAGGCAAAAGCCTAAGCCACTGAGGGAAGGGCAGCAGACCCTCTTGCTGATATTGTAGATGAGGACCGATTGTAAGGGAGAAAGAACTGGGCAAATTCTTCTCTACCTCTTGATAGGAGGTAGGAAAACCTCCTGGGCTCAGATCATTTGATATTCCTTACCACTCAAGGCAGGAGGACTGGGTGTTTCTCAACAACAGAAATTGATTTCTCTCAGTTCTGGAGGCTGGGAAGTTCAAGATCAAGCCACTGGCAGCTCTGGTGTCTGGCAAGGGCCCACCTTTCGGTTTATAGATGGTCCCTTCTCACTGTGTTCTCATGTAAGGGGAAAGCCAGATCTTTGGGCCCAGTTTATTTATATTTTTTTCTTTTTTCATCTGAGCCACAGCAGATCTGAATTTGGGGCCGGCCTTTTTTTTTTTTTTAATAAAGGCAGTAATCCTATTCATGAGGGCCCTACCCTCATGACTTAATCATTTCCAAATACCATCGCATTGGGGATTCAGTTTCAAACAGAAGGTATAATTTTAAATATAAGAAAAAAACTCCACACTTTTCTTTCGTTTTCCTCCCTTAACCAACAAAACCACTCCAAGCTTGGCAGTTTCTTACCAGCTGGGATTCTCTCCAACTTTTTATTATCTAATAAGAACTAAAGTCCTAAAACATGTCAGCACATTAGGAAATGTGGTAGATTACTGGAACGGTCTTTTGCTGTGAATAATAACTGTGGCATGGTAGCTAATATTCCTGTGTTCAGGACAGGGTGTTTAGCACACTGAAAAGCACTAGGAGAATAAGAACAGAAAAGATCCACCTAAGAAAAAAAGCTTAGTAGGAGAGGCTGAGGGTAGATTTCAAGGCATTTCCTGGTCCTGTTTATTTTTTTTCAGCCTGTGACAAATCAAGGCATACAGAAATAAATTTCATGTACAGCAAGCCTGAGAAGACTCACCCATCTGAATAGGAAATAAATATAGGATAAATCGTTGGCAGAAAGCTTTTGATCGGATGAATTTCTCTGAGCTAAAAGCCAAGCTTTCTCTAAGTCATTTTTACCCGCATGGTCTTTTTCTCTGTCTGCTCAGGAACAGTGAGAATCTGGGACTTTGGCAGTGGGCAGGAGATGAAAGTGCTGCTAGAGGGGAAAGACTGGAAGGAGGACGATCACTACCTGCAGCGCCTCATGTTCCTCAAAGCCCCGGAAGAACACCAGCACCTGCTCCTGGCCTTGGAGCGCAACGGGACTGTCAAAATGATCCAGGTTAACAATCCCATTTCATATTTGTACTGTATGTGCCCTTTTTGGGAAAATCCAATGAGTCAGTGGATAATCCCCACCCATGTAACTCCTCTCTTGCTAGCCAGCTGAAGGTAGTGTTTATCCTCAACCTGCCTGTGATGCTCCTCATTAACTTTGCCCAGGTTCAAGCAAACAGCGAAAAAGAATTGCTGCCCAGCCGCCACCTCCTGCCCATCAAGCTTCTGCTGAAGGGTTAGTCAGGGTCTCCTAAGGCGGGTGACAAGAAGGTTAAATTTATACTCAGCTGCCACCTCTGACATGCTTTATACCCTCCCTTTGGAGTAATTCACTAGCAGAACTGCTCTCCAGCAGGCTCTGTCCCTTATAACTCATAATGCATTCAGGGATGCTCAAGTCACTTTTTCAGTTTGTCACCAAAATCGCCTTGTTTATTTTGAGGTTAACGATCCAATCTGCTCAGGGCTATTTGAGGAGGATTGAGGTAGGCTAATTTATTTTTCCTATGACTCTATTATCACCTTGGAATGCTAATGCCCTCTTCAAATTTAAAATGAAGACTGGATCATTTATTCTGGCTATTGAGTGGATCTCACCCCATCACCTCGAACTCAAGGACTCATTGCCTTTGTTATTCTCCTTCTGAAAGCTAAGATCAGAAAAATCTTGAATAGCACAGCAATCATGAAGCACCAACTTAAGATAACTGATGACTTAACTGAAAAAAAGGAATGAAAAACTTCCCTGCTGTAATATACTCTTCTCTTGTCTTAGCAATCCAAAATGGCACTGTAGAAAGGAATTTCTTAGTAATACACTCTAAAAACGAAATGTTGATTTTTGCTTCATTAAATGCCATTGTTCATCAGGATGCCCTTCCTACCAGACAATGTCTGGTGTCACAAATGCTCCTTTTTTAAGGGCAGTAAAAGTAGCATGGAACTATTCACTCACCAAAATTGTTTTTAGTTCTACTGCAGCATTTTTCACTTTGATTATTCTGGTTCTGCATTTAAAACCTGCAGATTGATCTTGATAAGAACTGAAAAGCTCTATTATTTATGTTTGTATTCTTGGCCATGCCCAGAGTAGGTGTTCATTAAGGATTGAAAGAATAAAGCTTAAAAAGTAAAGAACCTCTTGTAAAGTAGATAATAGTAAATTTATAAGGGGTATTTGGAGAATTTTTATTAATGTTGGAGGGGGCAGCTTTATAATATAATGTTGAAAGTATACTTATTTACTTATTAGTGTATTATTATTTATTAATTATATCTGCCTATTTGAAATAAAATAATTCAGTTTACATACTTATTTTCTAGAATACTTAAATTCATTCATTTTTTTCAATGATCATTTACCAAATATTTGCCATGTTCCGGAAAGATATTCGCTTTCACCATGAAATGCATAATTTAGTAAGAGTGGCACTGATCACCTATTACAAGTGCTGTGAGTGCTTTCACAAAGTGCTTCAGAAGCTTTTATGGTGGGATGGTTCTCAGACTAATCTGGTAGCCAGGCCTTTTTTTTTTTTTTCAGCTAAAAATAGAATAAGCTTTATAATAAATTTCTTTCCCTAAACTCCAAACGCTATTTATCTGTTCGCGCCAGAAACTGCTGTGGTTAGGAAGGTGGACAGGTAGAAGTTGGAGCTGAGAGTGGAATGGAGGAAAGATAAACCGAAACCTCTGTCTTCCTAGGCTCCAGCTGCCTTAAAAACAAAAACAAACAAATCCCAAAAACCAAGAAGCCAAAACCTGCTTTAGTAGTCATACTCAGTTATTCAGGAAACATTGCTGATGCATTATAAGCTGAGAAGGGTCTCCAAAATATCATGTACTTTTAAATGTGTTCAAACAGTCCTTAACAGCTTAAATATAGTATCTCTCTTACACTTCTGTTCTTGGTTTTATTTTCTCAAGTCTCAGAAAAATGCTTGTGCAACTGCCCGCTCTGGGCACAAATCAAACACTGTGCTGAATTTTCTGGGAATGATTTTCTAGCCATGAAACGAGAGGGAAGATTGTAAATTGACTGGTCAATTAATACAACTTCCTAGACAACAAGAGAAGAAAACAACACTTCTTCTCATAATCTCAGTTTTAAGGGGATAAAGTTGCATTCTGCATATGAAACCTTTGGCAAGTTTTAGATAAATTTGCCCCCAAGCCATTGTTGACAAAACCATAGGTTGGTGAGAGATTACTGTTCTAACATAATAAACAAAGTATTATGGGGGTTCCAAGAAGATGATTAATTACTTATCTTCCTTTTATCCACAGTACTTTATGGGCCTATTCATATAGCTGTATTTGTGTGTCCCTTAAACTAAATGATCTTTCCTTATGAAGCAATTAACATAATAATGCTCTTAGCATTATATGAACTGCTGTTTTCCTAGAAAACTACAAGAGGTCCTACGAGAACTAAGACTAGAAACCAGCTGTCTTCACTCCTAGACCAGTATTCTCTCCACTTTTCCATAGCTGCTTTTCAATACAGAAAGCGTCCTGTTCTGCAAGCAAATAATCAGCCTAAAATTTTGACTTTTATTTCCATATAACAATTCAAAAATTAACAATTAATAGCATCTCATCAGTAATCACCAGTTCGAAAATATAAAGATGGCTGAACATGGTGACTCATGCCTGTAATCTCAGCAGTTTGGGAGGCCAAGGTGGGCAGATTGCTTGAGGCCAGGAATTCAAGATCATCCTGGCCAACATGGCAAAACCCTATCCCTACAAAAAATACAAAAATTAGCTGAGTGTGGTGGGGTGTGCCTGTAGTCCCAGCTACCAGCTACTTGGGAGGCTGAGGTGGGAGGATCACCTGAGCCTGGGAGGCAGAGATTGCAGTGAGCCAAGATAGCACCACTGCACTCCAGCCTGGACAACAGAGGAAGACCCTGTTACACACACACACACACACACACACACACACACACACACGAAGACATAACGTAGTACAGATGGAATAAATGATCACATCACAAGAACAAACAAAAGTATAAGGTACCTAAAATAAATGTAACAAGAACGATGCGAAAGTTTTGTGGAAGTAAATCTGAATAAAGGATGTGAAAAAAATCTGAATAAGTGGAGAGATATACCACATCCACAGATGGGATACGGCAAAAGTATCATTACTACATTCAAATTAAAAATAAAAGCTTGTCTTAAAAAATGAAGTGAAAAGACAAGTCACAGACCATGAAAAGACCATTGCACCCCAGCTGACTGAAGAAGGGTTAGGAACCAAGATATATGGAGAAATCCCCAAAATCCAGGGAAAAAAAATAGCCCAATATAAAAATGAACAAAGGACAAGTAAGGAAATCCAGATGGCTCACAGACACATAAAAAAATGTTCAACTCACAACAATATGATTAATGTAACTAATAAGTTTAAAAATTAGGGTTTTTTTTATTTTTTTTTATGTAGTGGTAAATAGCTTTCATTTTTAGTATCTTTTTTCATATACTTTAAGTTCTGTGACACATGTGCAGAACATGAAGGTTTTTTTTCTTTTTTTCTTTTTTTTCTGAAATGGAGTCTCAGTCTCTCTCCAGGCTGGAGTGCAGTAGTGGGATCTTGGCTCACTGCAACCTCTGCCTCCTGGCTTCAAACGATTCTCCTGCCTCAGCCTGCCCAGTAGCTGGGACTACAGGAGCGCACCACTACGTCCAGCTAATTTTTGTATTTTTAGTAGAGACAGGGTTTTAGCATGTTGGCCAGGATGGTCTCAATCTCTTGACCTCGTGATCCATCTGCCTCAGCCTCCCAAAGTGGTGGAATTACAGGCGTGAGCCACTGCGCCTGGTGGGTGCACGTTTGTTACATAGGTATACGTGTGCCATGGTGGTTTGCTACACTCGTCAACCCGTCATCTACATTAGGTATTTCTCCAAATGCTATCCCCCACCAGCACCTCATTCCCCAACAGGCCCTGGTGTGTGATGTTCCCCTCCCTGTGTTCATGTGTTCTCATTGTTCATCTCCCACTTCTGAGTGAGAACATGTGGTGTTTGGTTTTCTGTTCCTGTGTTTGCTGAGAATGATGGTTTCCAGCTTCATCCATTTCCCTGCAAAGGACGTGAACTCATCTCTTTTTTATGGCTGCATAGTATTCCATGGTGTATCTGTGCCACATTTTCTTTATCCATTCTGTCATTGATGAGCATTTGGGTTGGTTCCAAGTCTTTGCTATTGTGAATAGTGCTCCAATAAACATACGTATGCATGTGTGTTTATAGTAGAATGATTTATAATCCTTTGGGTATATACCCAGTAATGGGATTGCTGGGTCAAATGTTATTTCTGGTTGTAGATCCTTGAGGAATCACCACACTGTCTTCTACAATGGTTGAACTAATTTACATTCCCACAAACAGTTTAAAAACGTTCCTGTTTCTCCACATCCTCTCCAGCATCTGTTGTTTCCTGGCTTTTTAAAGATCATCATTCTAACTGGCATGAGATGGTATCTCATTGTGGTTTTGATTTGTGTTCCACTAATGACCAGTGATGATGAGCTTTTTTTCATATGTTATCTGCATAAATGTTTTCTTTTGAGAAGTGTCTGTTCATATCCTTTGCCCACTTTTTGATGGGGTTGTTTTTTTCTTGTAATTTGTTTAAGTTCCATGTCGAGTCATTGTTCACTCCAATGATACTTCCTTTTGCTGTGCAGAAGTTCTTTAGTTTAATTAGATCCTATTTGTTAATTCTGGCTTTTGTTGACATTGCTTTTGGTGTTTTAGTCATGAAGCCTATGACCTGAATGGTATTGCCTAGGTTTTCTTCTAGGGTTTTTATGGTTTTAGGTCTTCATTTAAGTCTTTAATCCATCTTGAGTTAATTTTTGTATAAAGTGTAAAGAAGGGGTCCAGTTTCAGTTTTCTGCATGTGGCCAGCCAGTTTTCCCAGCACCATTTATTAAATAGGGAATCCTTTCCCCATTGCTTATTTTTGTCAGGTTTGTCAAAGATCAGATGGTTGTAGGTGTGACTTTACTTCTGAGGTTTCTGCTCTGTTCCATTGGTCTATATTTCTGTTTTGGTACTGGTACCATGTTGTTTTGGTTACTGTAGGCTTGTAATATAGTTTGAAGTCAGGTAGCATGATGCCTCCAGCTTTGTTCTTTTTGCTATGGATTGTCTTGACTATAAGGGCTCTTTTTTGATTCCATATGAAATTTAAAGTAGTTTTTTCTAATTCTGTGAAGAAAGTCAATGGTAGCTTGATGGGGATAGCATTCAATCTATAAATTACTTTGGGTAGTATGGCCATTTTCATGATATTGATTTTTCCTATCCATGAACATGGAATGTTTTTCCATTTGTTTGTGTCGTCTCTTATTTCCTTGAGCAGTGGTTCATAGTTCTCCTTGAAGAAGTCCTTCTAAGTTGTATTCCTAGGTATTTTATTCTCTCTGTAGCAATTGTAAATGGGAGTTCACTCATGATTTGGCTCTCTGTTTGTCTGTTATTGGTGTATAGGAATGCTTGTGATTTTTGCACATTGATTTTCTATCCCGAGACTTTGCTGAAATTACTTATCAGCTTAAGGAGATTTGGGGCTGAGAAGATGGTGTTTTCTAAACATACAATCATGTCAACTTCAAACAGAGACAATTTGACTTCCTCTCTTCCGTATTAAAAATTAGTTTTGAAATGTCCCATTTCACACTCATCGGGCAAAACAATTTTAAAAAATCAAATGATACCCAGTATCAGAAGGAATACGAAGAAAGGGGAACTCTCATCTACTCCTGGTGAGAGTGAACATAGGTAAACACTACCTAGAGAAGTTGATTGGTGATAGCTAGTAAAGTTGAAGATATGTATATCTTATAGTTAGGTCATTATACCCCAGACGTATACTCTAGAAACTGTACTGCCTATCTTTAAAGGAAAGCAGTACAAAATTGGCATCCTGAACATCCATTTATGGGGGAATGGATAAATAAATTGTAGTATGTTTATCTAATATGATAAAGCAGTTAAAAATAAGTGAACCGGAGTTCCCTGAAATACTTGTATAAGTCTCAAAAACATCCTATTGAGTGAAATAAGAAAGTTGAAGAAGAATCCATACAGTTGGACAGCATTTATAAAATGGCTTAAAGTCTGAAAGCACTATCATATATATATAGAATGTATATGTAGAAATATTAAAACTTTCATGACTAACATCATATTCACATTACTGGTTACTCTGGGGAGGGAAGAAGAAAGAGGAATTATATTAGCAAGGAATAGACAGGGCTGAACATTTGGTAAAGCTAGATGGTGGATACATCAGTGTAGGTTCTATTTTCTCTCTCTTTAAAACAGTTCAAAATAAAATAATTAATTGAACTTTTCATATACTCACTGGATTTCTATTAAAGGGTAAGGAAGATGATATTTACCTGATGGTGGTCTGGGAGCTGCCTGATGTTGTCCCTTTCCTACAAGATGGAAAACATACTGTGCATCTGAGAACATCTGCTAGAGATAGGAACATGACTCTTCCTTTCCCAGATGTCGAGTTAATAGTTGAGAGAAAGTTTTCTCAACCTACTAATGTAAGTTTCCTCTCTTGATTTCTTTTTAACTTTTGCTTTTTGTTATGGAAAGTTACAAACATATATAAAGTATAGAAAATAATACAAAGAGCTTCTATGTGTTATCTCTTAGCTTCAAAAACTTTCTGTGTTTGGCCAAACTTATTCTTTATTCCCACCTCTTCACCGTGACCACCACCAGTGGATTTTTTTTTTTTAAGAGAAAATGCACTACTATTTTGCACTGATATTCCCAATTCAAATTTAAGGTTACATGGCTTTCACTAATTTTGTTTTATTTTATGTCTTTCTCTCAGAAAACTTTGATTCCTAATGGTATAAGCATCATTTCTTATTTGCTTTATGCTATTATTTACATAATGTATTCTTCTACATAATATATAGGTTTTTGTCATTTTATATGCTATCATTGTACATTATATTATATTCTAGTTTCAGAAAACAATAAAATTTCTAGGAGCAGGATACCTGACAAAGCTCAAAATCCTGCTTTTTTTGCAGTTCTTTTTGTCCTTAGGGTGTATAGCATGTGGAATGTACTGTCAGATTACTGTAAAATTACTTAAAATAATTTCCTTTACCACCAACTCTATACACAGTTAAATTGGCTTCACTTTTAAAGTGTATTGCATTTTTAAAATTCAGTTTTGTTTTAATGTTATATAAAACATTTAAATACTTCAAAGATCAAATTAAAAAAACAAGTTCTATTGAGATACAAAACAAAGTCTATTGTATTCCTGTCCTTTCCACCTTGTTCTCTCCTTAACCTATAGTAACTTTTTGATTTTAAGTTTTTGGTTTATGTTTCCATGATGTTTTTAAAAAATGTAATCAAATACTTGGTTCCCTCTCTACCTTCTTAAGCAAATGATAGAATACTGTAATGCATCCTTGTATTCCTTGCTTTATTTAATAGTCTATTCTGAAGACCAATCTAAGCAGAATATAGAGATCTTCATCTTTGTTTTTTAAAATTTGTGGTAAAATACACATAAAGTAATTTAGACTAAAAATAGTCTAAAATTACACATTTAGACTATTTTTAGGTGTATAGTTAGTGACATTAAGTATTTTCACATTGTTGTGCAACCTTCATCACTATTCATCTCCAGACTCTTTCATCTTGCAAAACTGAAATTCTACTTATTTATTTATTTATTTATTTTTTGAGACGGAGTCTCGCTCTTGTTACCTAGGCTGGAGAGCAGTGGCACGATCCTGGCTCACTGCAACCTCCGCCTCCCAGGTTCAAGCGATTCTCCTGCCTCAGCCTCCCGAGTAGCTGGGACTACAGGCATGTGCCACCACTCCCAGCTAATTTTTGTATTTTTAGTAGAGGCAGGATTTCACTATGTTGGCCAGGATGGTCTCGATCTCTTGACCTCGTAATCCGCTTGCCTTGGCTTCCCAAAGTGCTGGGATTACAGGCATGAGCCACGGCACCAGGCCTGAAACTCAATTTATTAAACAATGACTCCCTATTTCCTCTTCCCTCCAGCTCCTGACAACCACCATGCTCCTTTCCATCTCTATGAATTAACTTACACTGGGTATCTTATATAAGAAGAAACATATGGTATTTGTCCTCTGCGACTGGTTTGTTTCACTCAACATGATGTCCTCAAGGTTCACCTATGGGAAGCATATGTCACAGCATCCTTCCTTTTAAAGGCTAAGCATTATTCCATTGTATGCATAGAACACATGTTGCTCACCCATTCATCCATCAATGGATAGTTGGGTTGCTTTCACTTTTTTGCTATTAATAATAATGCTGCCATGAACAGGGGTGTACACGTATTTCATTTTTCTTTCTGAAAATGCTATAGTACTTCATGTGGATGAACGTACCATCGTTTGTTCAACTAGTCCCCTGTAGGCAGGCATTCGGGTTGTTTTTAATCTTTTCCAATTAAAAGTATTGTTGCAACAAATAGCCATATGTGTGTGTGTGTGTGTGACTTATGATTATTTCCAAGAAGTAGTTCCTGATAACCAGAAACCTCATCTACACCCAGCTTCCCAGAACTTAGCATTGCAATGGCAAAAAAGGCCATACACAAAACAAAAACACTAACAAGAAACTGGAAAAAATATGTGGAACTTATATCACAAAGGGCTAATATCCATAATATATCTTCCTAATTATTTATATATACATATATATATACATATTTCTAATGTATCTAAGATGCAAAAAGCTTTTTAAACATTAGAAGGAAAAGAAGAACAACCTAGTTAGAAAAATGGACAAAAGGTATGAACAAATAGTCCATGCAAGTATTAGTAAGTTGGTCGACTCACTCATTATAAGATAAATGCAAATTTAAGTGTATATATTGATTTAAAGTATAAATAAATGCAAATTAAAGTATATATATTTGTACTTTAATTCAATATATATATACTTTAATTTGCTCCACTCATTCATTATAAGGTACATGCAAATTAAAGTATATATATATATATAGGTTAAATTCATTATAAGATAAATACAAATTAAAATATATATATACTTTAATTAAACTATATACATATACTTTAATTTGCATTTATCTTATAATGAGTGAGTGGAACATCTTGCTAATACATACATACATATATATGTATTAGCTATATATATGTATGTATGTATATATATTTATTAGCTATATATATGTATGTATGTGTATATATATGTATTAGCTCTCTCTCTATGTATATAGCTTTTTGACAGTGGGATAGATTTGGAATAAATTCCCAGAAGAGGGATTGGATTGCTGGGTCAAAAAGTGAATGCTAATATAATCCTCCTAGACATTACCAAAGTTCCCTGCACAGAAGTTACACAACTCTGCCTTGCCACTAATACATGAGACTGCCTATTTCCCCACAGCCTTGCCAACACCATATATTATAGTCAAACTTTTGAGCTTTTTCAAATCTAGATGAGAAATCAAAACAAATGCCTTTATACTTGAACAAGTGATTCCCTGAGAGCAAAATGAGTTTTTTAAAAAGATAAAAACCTATGAAAAGAGAAAGCTGGAATTTCTTTAACTGACATTGAAAAATTTAGTTAAAATTACATGATGTAAAAATAGTTAAAAATAATTGGCCAGAAAAAAATGAACAACCGTTCCATGACCTTTTAATACAGCCACGAGCTTACCCTTCTTGTTCAAATATAATTTGGTATACTTTAATTTGCATTTATCTTATAATAAGTGGAACATCTTGCTAATACACATATGGACTATTTGTTCATCTCTTTTGTCAATTTTTCTATAATTGTTCTTTTCCTTCTAATATTTTAAATGCTTTTTGTATATTAGATACATTGGATATATATATATATATATATATATATATATATATATATATACAAATAATTAGGAAGCTATATTGTGGATATTAGTCCTTGGTGATATAAGTTCCAAATATTTTTTTCCAGTTTCTTATTAGTGTTTTCATTTTGTGTATGTCCTTCTTTTCATGATAATGCTAAGTTCTGAGAAGCTGGGTGTAGCTGAGGTTTCTGGTTATCAGGAACTACTTCTTGGAAATAATCATAAGTCTTCTTCAGTCTGCTTCCAGGTAATCCATTCACCTATCTAAAAATAGCACATCTATCTATCTAAAAATAATTCATCTCTCTAAGAATAGGTAGGTCTTTTAAATTCTCTGAGATTTTAAGAAGGGTACGTTTGGTACCATGTCAAAACATCACAACATGGTTGGTCACTTTTTCTAGCCAATTACTAATTTTATCATTTTTACATCATATGATTTTAACTAAATTTTTCATTGTCAGTTAATAAAATTTCAGCTTTCTCTTCTTACATGCTTTTTTTTTAAGCTTCTCATCTTGCTCTAGCAACATCACTTGGTCAACTGTAAAGGCACCTGTTTTGTTGTAGCTGTTTTTTACTGTTATTTTAAAATCTAAATAAGGAAAGTATGTCATCAGATTATTTTTTTCAGGATATTCTCTGAATTCCAAAATTGCAAGTGGTCTTAAAATAGCCAGCTTTAATTTCTCATAGTAAATGAATATTAAAATACTTGTCTTCTGACAAGTTCCTAGTGATAGAGCTTCAAAAGTTATAGACCCAGAGTTTTTAGCCTGCAACCCATTGGCTCTCTGATCATGGGTAGACTCTGGGGCTCTAAAAGGCCTCTGAAATTGTATGCAAAACTTTTTTTTTCTGAAGAGTGCAAGGTTCACAGCTTTTTCTTTCTCAACATTTAATATGAAAGTTTCTAGACATTAGAAAAGTTGAAAAAATTAGAGCGAACACCCATATATTCATCCATTTAAAATTTACAATTAACATTTTGCAGTCTTTGCTTTATCATATATTTATTCATCAGTCCATCTTCTACTCACCCTTATATCCATCTTATTTTTAAAATATATTTCAAAGGAAGCTGAAGGCATTGATACATATCACCCCTAAACTCTTCTGTGTATGCATCATTAACTAGAGTTCACTGTTTATGGTCTTGTTTTTAGCAAAATGTACATCAAATAGAATGCAAAAAATTGAAGCTGCCATTCAATGAGTTTGAAGAGGAGCATAAACAATCAGAACCCCTATCAAGATAAAGAACTTCACCATCACCCCAGAAAGCTCCTTCATGTCCCTGCCTATTCAATATCTGCTCTTTACCCAAAGACAAACACTTTTCTAATGTTTTTCACCAAACATTTGTTTTTTCCTATCCTAGAATGGCATATAAGTAGAATAATATAGTAGACATTTAAGGTTTTGTTCAGTTAGCATAATGCTTTTGAGATTTGCCTATGTTGCTGCATAAATCAGCAGCTCACTCACTTTTATGCTTGAGTAGTATTCCACCATAGCGTTTCTTTCTTTCTTTCTTTTTTAAAATTCTTGAAGTGTTTGTAAGCAAGAAATGTTAATAACAACAGGGGTACCTGGGAGATATTGAGGGTTCACTTCCAGACCATGGCAATAAAGCAAATGTCACAAAGCAAGAAATTTTTGGTTTCCCAGTGCATATGTAAAAGTTACATTTAGGCTGGGTGCGGTGGCTCATGCCTGTAATCCTAGCACTTTGGGAGGCCGAGGCAGGCGGATCACTTGAGGTCAGGAGTTTGAGATGAGCCTGGCCAACATGGTGAAACCCATCTCTACTAAAAATACAAAAATTGTCTGGGCATGGTGGCACGTGCCTGTAATTCCAGCTACTTGGAAGACTGAGACAGGAGAATCACTTGAACCTGGGAGGCAGAGGTTGCAGTGAGCCCAGATCGTGCCATTGCACTCCAGCCTGGGCGACAGAGTGAGACTCTGTCTCAAAAAAAAAAAGTTATATTTATACTATACTGTAGTCTATTATGTATGCAATAGTGTTATGCCTAAAAAATGTATATACTTTAAAATACTTTATTGCTAAAAATTGCTAATGATCATCTAAGCCTTCAGGAAGTCCTAATTTTTTGCCGGTAGAGGGTCTTGACTCGAAGTCAATAGCCGCTGACTGATTCGGGAGGTGGTTGCTGAAGGCTGGGGTGACTGTGGCAATTTTTAAAAATAAGACAGCCATGAAGTGTGCCACATGTATTGCCTTTTCCTTTCATGAAAGATTTCTCTGTAGCATGTGATGCTGTTTGATAGCATTTTACCCACAGTAAAATGTCTTTCTAAATTGGTGTCAATTCTCTTAAACCCTGCCTCTCCCCAATCATCTACGTTTAGGTAACGTCTTAAGTCCCTTGTTGTCATTTCAGCAATGTACACAGCATCTTCACCAGGAGTGTATTCCATCTCAAGAAACCACTTTCTTTACTCATCCATAAGAAGCAACTCCTCATCCATTCAAGTTTGATCATGAAGTTGCAGCAAGCTAGGTTTTGCTTCTAATTCCAGTTCTCTTGCTATTTCTACCACATCTGCAGTTACTTCCTCCACTGAAGTCTTGAACCCTTCCAAGTATCTTTGGGGGTTAGAATCCTCTTCTTCCAAATTCCTGTTCACATTGCTCTTTTGACCTCCTCCCATGAATCACAAGTGTTCTTAATGGCGTCTAGAATGGTGAATTCTTTCCAGAAAGTTTTCAATTTACTTTGACCGACAAGATTCATCATAGGAATCACTATCAATGGCAGCTATAGCCTTACAAAGTGTATTTCTTAAATATTAGACTTGAAAGTCAAAATTGCCCCTTGATCCATGGGCTCCAGAAGGACTATTGTATTTACCAGCATGAAAACAACATTCATCTTGCACATCTCCATCAGAGCTCTTGGGTGCATCGTCAATGAACAGTAATATTTTGAAAGAAATCTTTTTTTTTTCCTGAGTAAAGTAGCTGTATATGTTGGATTTAACAACTTAATTTAAAATCTCTTCAGAAAGCTATTTTTGTGATATGCTTACACCTCCTCAGCAAGGCAGACGCATCTGTGCATGTCTGAGGGATGAAGTCTTGGGGCATATGTGTGAGGCTAAAGAATAGAAAATAAGAAAGCTGTACCTTTTTGTCCCTATAAAAATTTAAGCCAATTTTTTTATGAGAATCTTCATTAGCTTTATTGATTTACTCTAATATTAGCTCAAACCACTTGTACTTTTCAGCTTTTAAAGAGATAAGTGGTCAGACACTAAAGAATGTGGGAAACCTACAAGTTACAGTGGAAGCAATTGAAGAAAGTCTTAAGGTTTTTTCTCTCTGACATTAGCAAAACAACAACAATATATTTCCTTTATAATTATTACTAACCATAAAGACTCCTTGCAAAAAATAATGTAAAAGAGTAAGAGCTATTTTGTGGAATTTGGAAACTATTGTTTTATCATAGAATGCAGAGATACTGTATTAGTTTTCCTTATATTGAAACAAATGTCAGTTTGAAACTGCAATTTGAATCTCATTCACTGCTAGTTTAAATGATAAGTAGATTTTATTCTTAGCTAAAAGCCCTTTGAAATCAATATGTACAGTGACTATGTCATAATAATGTTATCAGGTAATGTGCACAAAAAACAGAACAAAATGCACCTCCTCATAGAATAATTCTAGCCTACTTCCCTTTCCAATTCTATACACCACTGGAAACACTAGGTTCAATTATATGTATTTGGTATATGACATTTTATTTATAGCTAATAAAAACAGAAAGATGACTGCATAGTGAGTCAGAACCAGGCAGTTAGCAAATAATTGCATGGGTAATAAAAAATGATTGCCTAAAAAAAAGAGAAAAACTATCGCAATAAATTGTAAAATAAACCATTGAAGCACAATAAAGTGCCTTTTAGGCTTTTAATGTAAATGTAAATTATCTCCGATTTTGAACACTTATGTTTTGTAGTTAACATAATTATCATTATAGCACTTCCTTTTTGCAACAAACTTTAAAATTATAGATTGAAAGTTTGCAAAATTCAGCCGGGTATGGAGACTCATGCCTGTAATCCCAGCACTTTGGGAGGCAGAGGTGGGAGGATCACTCGAGGTCAGGAGTTTGAGACCAGACTGGTCAGCATGGTAAAACCCCATCTCTACTAAAAACACAAAAGTTAGCTGAGTGCGTTGGCGCATGCCTGTAATCCTAGCTACTGTGGAGGCTGAGGCATGAGAATCACTTGAACCCAGAAGACAGAGGTTGCAGTGAGCCTATATGGCACCACTGCACTCCAGCCTGGGCAACAGAGTGAGACTCAAAAAAAGTTTGCAAAAGTCACTTAGGAAAAAAATTGAATTGTGCATGGAAATCCTCTCCCTAAAACTCTTTTATTTAGGAAGCACTTTTTATTGAATACCTGCCACATGTCATGCACTGTTCTTAGTACTGGGAATGTCAGGATTAATGAGGTATAGTACCTGCACTATAAAAGTACAGCAGAGATCCTAGAGGGCTGGGGAGAAGGGGAGGTTTTTGAAGAGGATAATTGCTGAATTATAGCCAAAGGAGTTAGCTTGGCTCAGATAGGCAGTTTCTAGAGGGTCATGAAAAGACAGTGAATCTCAATTGGAGCAGGTAATGTGAACAAGATCATAGAGGTAAAATATTGCATGGTTTGTGAAGGATAACTACAAGTATCTCAGTGTGGCTGCAGTAATACCGGGAATAGGAAAAAATGAAGACACATAAATAGGTAGGAACCAGACCATGCTTAGAAGAATAAGGAGCTTGAGTATCCTGTAACAAATGGAAGACCACTGAAGGGCTTTTGAGTGAGAAATGGCACTAACAAGTTTGTGCTGTGGGCAGCTCATCGTTGATGCTGCTTGGATGACATATTTGAAAGGGACAAGACTAGAGGCGGAAGGTTCAGGCAACAAGCTACTTACTGTTCTGGTTAAAAGACTTAAGGATGGCCAGATTCAGTGGCTCACACCTGTAATCTCAGCACTTTGGGAGGCCAAAGTGGGAGAATCACTTGAGGCCAAGAGTTCGAGACCGGCCTGGGCAACAGACCCTGTCTCTACAAAAAATTTTTTTTAATTAAAGCAAATTAGTTGGGTGTGATGGAGTGCACCTTTAGTCACAGCTACTGGGGAGGCTAAGGTGGGAGGACTGCTTGAGCCCAGGAGTTCAAGGTTGCAGCGAGCTATGATTGCACCACTGCAGACCAACTTGAGTGACCGATCAAGATTCTGTCTCTAAACAAATTTACAATTCAGAAATAATAAAAGGTGTAAGGTCATGACAATGGAGATGGTGCAGAAGAAAAGGTTTTGGTTTCAGAAAGTATCTAGGCAGTAAAAGTAGCACAACTTGCAATTGATACCATGCAGTTGGGAGAGGAGGGTACTGAGAGAAAGGAAGGAAAGGACAACTCCAGGATTTTGAACTTGAATGATGAATTGGAAAACAGTGCTAACCAATGAAGTAAAGAAGAGGGACTGGGCACCATGCTGATGCCTATAATCCCAGCACTTTGGGAGGCTGAGGCAGGAGGATGACTTAAGCTCAGAAGTTGGAGACCACCCTGGCAACACAGTGAGATCTTGTCTCTACAAAAAGCAACGTTAGTCGGGCATGGTGGCACCCACCTGTGGTCCCAGCTACTCCAGAGCCCAAGGTGGGAGGATCGCTTGAGCCCAGGAGGTCGATGCTGCAGTGAGCTGTGATCATTCTACTGTATTCTGTCTAGCCTGGGCGACCGAGTGAAATCTGTCTCAGAAGAAAAAGTATTGAGTGAAGAAACATGCTTAAGGAAAGTGATAAGATATTATTAACGTTGAGATACCTGTAAAATGTCTAAGTAATTAAATATATAAGCCTGAAGCTTGTGGGAGGGGACTGGACTAGATAATCAGGTCATTACCATTGAGATGGTATTTGAAACATAATCTGAGATTCCTCAGGAAGAGTTGAAAAAAAAGAAAAAAAGCAAATGAAGTTGAGATAAACCCCACGAATATTAATATTTAAAAGGCTGTCAGAGCAAGAGGGTACCAAGTAGGAAACAAAAAGAAAAGTCACAGAGCACAGCAAAGCTGGATGTCAAGGACGTCAGGAGAGTAAAAAATTTCAAAAAGGGAGAGCAATGGAGAGTGGTAATTAACAAGGGTAATAAACCTCTTTTCTTATTTAAATGTCACTCTTCCATGCCCATCAAGTCTTCTGTGTGCCTCCTCTGATACAGCACTTTCACACTGCACCCTAATCAACACTTTATCTGAGTACTTTAAAGTATTATTAGTTTCTCCAGATCACAGATGTCCTACTTGACTTTGTATTCCATTCCAAGAATCTAACATAGTAGATGTCTAACAAATATTTGAGGCAAGACAGTTGAAAAATATCTTAATGATAAATAGGAAAAGCTATCACAGAGTGTTATGGAGCAGCAGCCAATGAAAATTGCTGAGTGAAGGAAAAGTCGATAAGTGGGAAACGACGAATATTCTTTCAAAAAGTTTGAAGGGAAGAGAAAGACGGGAAGTTAATCTAGTAGTTCAGAAGGAAGAATAAATAAGGCTGAGAAAAAGAAGCCAGTAAAAAGGAAGAGTCTATTTTTGTTGTTTTAATAAATTCTGCCAGTTAAAAAATTTTAGTGCAAGAAAAATTAGATTTTACTAAATTTCATGCTCTGGGATTAAAAAAACATATAATAAGGCATTTTGTTTTAAGTTAATGACAATTACAAAGTGTACACATGACATTTGTACTGTGAATCATGAATACTGTATTCATGATGTTCTGTTTCCTTTGTTCTTCAGAAACCTGCCATTAATTTATTACGAGTGAACTGCATTGATTTACTACAAGTAGAAGGATATAATTTGATAGCAGCGGGAACCTTAAATGGTATGATCATCTTGTGGAATTTTGTAACATCTACTGTCAAAAAAGTGTAAGTTGTGTATTTTCTTTAAACAATGTAAAAGCTGTAATGCAGAAGAGCCAAGTAACATGCAACACTCGGGGGAGGGCTGGGTGCAGTGGCTCAGGTCTGTGAACCCAGCACTTTGAGAGGCTGAGGCGGGCGAATCACGTAAGGCCAGGAGTTTGAGACCATCCTGGCCAACATGGTGAAACCCTGTCTCTACTAAAAATACAAAAATGAGTCAGGCGTGGTGGCACATGCCTGTAATTCCAGCTAAGGGGGAGGGTGAGGCATGAGAATTGCATGAACGTGAGAAATGGAGGTTGCAGTGAGCTGAGATCACGCCACTGCACTACAGCCTGGGTGACAGAGTAAGTGAAACTCAGTATCAAAAAAAAGAAAAAAAAAAAACCTCAGGGGAAAAAAAAATCAATACATAAAAATGGTGATAACACTCAAGGCAGGCTTTCCTGGAGGTTATATTCATGAACAGACTATGTTCTAAGTGTCTAAATGCCAGGATGATGTAAGTAAGGTGAACTGTAAGCATCTGTATTCCCAAAAGCTTTGATCTTTACTCTTCTCACCTAGTATATGCTTTTCGTGTGTGATCTTGCCCATATTGATGACCTCAACAACTAATTAAAATATGTAACAACTTCAAACACTAATCTCTCCAGAGCTTCAAACGCACATAACCAACTGCCTACTTGCAATCTTCATCTGGATTGCCACCAAGACACTCAAAGCCCCACGTGCCTAAAACATCTTCCCAACCTACTCCCTGCTCCCAAACTTCTCCCCTTCCTGTATTCCCAGAACCACCACCTCTACTCAGTCACCAAGGCAAATGGTGAGAAGACTCCTGGATGGCCTTTCCTTCTTGTTCACCACCTCAACACATCTGATTTATTACAGGTTGGGGATACCAGGGGCTGATGTGGTAGATGCAATGATTCCTCTCAACCAATTAGATTTACTCTGGACTATGGCCAAAATCTTACCCTCCCCCTACCATCCACCTCTAAATATTTTTTCTATTTGTTGCAAAGTAACTAAAGAAACATTGAGTGATGTGGTTGGATGGATTGTAAATAATAAGTTCTCCCCAGCTGTGTAATTGGAATGTATGCAAGGGCCATGTGTGGCCGGCCACCCTATGGCAAGGGGATTTGTAAAATTTTACTTGGAGATACAAGATGGCCAAGAACCTTAACAATGAATGAAAAGAAAATCAAGTTTAAGCATTTGGGGGAAGAGAAGAGGTATAAAAGAGGAGGGAAGGGAGAGTTGGAAAGGACAAGAGAAAAGAAGAAGAATGTCTGCCTCTCTATTTACAGCACTTAACATATGGCTGGTCTGCCTGCTCCCTTCCCATCCAAGTCTGAGTCATTCCTTTTAGCCAGTTTTTGAGAGGAAATAATCGTTTCTTGTTTGGACTATGGATTTCTTCTCTTTGAACCTTTAATTGAAATAGCTGTTTCTGCAGACCCCTCTTTCTGCACCTCACTCCATATGCTCCTGGATCCTGCCCCTGGATTTCCTGTCATCCTTCTATTCCAGCACTTCAATCCATGCCCCCAGGCTTTTCTCACAGACTGTATACTTGCCATTTGATATCTACAGCTATCTGCACTGCACACTTCCTCACCTTCTTGCTAATGCTTTCACACCGTGTCAGCTTGTGTATGACTCCTTCCTAAGAAGGGAAAGCAGACAGCCTAAAAAGACCATAATCTTGATGCCACAGCCTAAAGACGGGGGCAACACCCGCGGTGATAATCCCACTTTAAAGGTGAAGATCCTCCTTGTTAAAGTGCCTTGAAGGGATGCTCACGAATCCAACATCCAATCAGGGAAAACAGCCAAGTATAGTGGGTCACACAAGTGTCCCTTTCCTATAGGCAGATAATTATATGAGACAATTGATTTAGAATCAGTGCAGTATTTTGCAAAACACGTGATTTAGCACAGAGCTGTGGAAGGTAATTTAGGCCCAGCTTTGAAGGTTCTGAAACTGAAAATGGTTTCCATATTTGCAGTAGATCCCATCTCTTTGTCTACCTCAAATTTTGTCTAAGACCCCTTCACCAGTCAGAAGAAATAACTCTTCTCTTCCTGCTCTAAGCCTCAGGCTTTTTTGAGCCCAGACTTAATATTATTCTTGCTAGTTAATAATTCACTTCACGACTCAGCTCATCTGCACAACAGAAATCTCTAAAAAATTTGAGCTCAACAAGTCACCAAGCTCGTAGGCTTCTCTCTTGAGCTTGGGTTCACTTTCCAGGTAGGCCCCTTCATCACTCACAGAAGTAATTTCCACTAAAGAAAATGGGGAATTTTGCTATAAGGTCTGTTTGCTATAATGAATCTTAAGTGCAGCTTTAAGAGCCAAGCATGGTGTGTCAGTGCAGGCATGCAGGGACTGTTGCTCTGTTCCTAGGAAGGATCTAGAAAGGTCAATGTTGACCTTGGCATCTGGGTCCACAGGAGACTGGAGCAGCGTCCTCACTGGACTACCTGTTCTCCTCCACTCCATTATAAGCTCTTTAAGGTTAATAATGATATTTTATTCAAATTAATTACTCCACTTATTTAAAGATTAGAACTCTATTATTTAAACTGTATAAAACCAGCCAGGTATGGTGGCTTCCATCGGTAATCCCAGCACTTTGGGAGGCTGAGGCGGGAGGATTGCTTGAGCCCAGGAGTTCGAGACCAGTCTGGGCAACACAGTGGGCCCCCATCTCTAAAAGTAAAATAAAATAGAGTTTTATCCACAGGATTTTATATAAGCCTACTCTCTGATCTAAAGGTAGGAAGACTAGACCAGTTAGTTGAACTAAAAGACGTTTAACCACTTTTTAAACCACTGACGATCATGTTCTTATACAGAACCTTGTTAAAAAAGGTATGTTCAAACTCTACTCCCTTGCTTTTTCTTTTCATGTTCAATAATATCAGCATTTGAGGAATTGATTAGCTCTGCAGGGAATATACAATCTTAGTACTGTAAGTTCCATAATCTGTGAATTTTTATCATGTAAAAATATACTTATTTCCAGGTACCAACCTGAAGATTGTTTCACTGTAAACCCTGACTTGGATCCCAAGCGCTTTAAAATGAATGACATACTGTTCCTCTTTCGTACTCCTGAATGTGCAAGGTAACTCGGTACTTACTGAACCAGTAATACTGTCTAGGACTTAGGTGGCTGATACATTAGGTTGGTGCAAAATTAACGGTGGTTTTTGCCGTCAAAAGCAATAGAAAGAGTTTACTTCATCCCAATGTTAAGAAAGGGACAACGAAAAAGAGACATCAGTTGGGTTGACATGTGGCTTCAGCTTTCTTCCCATTACTGTCATTTCAGGGGTGAGGTTCTCCTCAGGGATTTAAAGTGCTATGTGATCCCCTTACCATGTCAGTCTCACAGCACCCTTTATCTCAGTAGCAGAGATGGAAAATGCTCACTTGGCCATACTTTTCGCCAAAATCTAACACTGGTGTGAAGCAGAAGGAAGGAGTTGCAAGGCAAGTACTGAAGGTCATATGGCAGGGGTTTCATTCACCATTTACTGTAACTGAGCAATTGTCATCCATTTCTGAGAGAGCAGAGGATTTAAGAAAAAGGGTTTTTCCTATTTATATTTGCTTAAGAGCTCTGGTTTGCAGGCAGTAGACAATGCCACATATAACTTTGAAGAGAAATCAAAAGCATCTGTGCTGGTTTTGGGTCACCCAGCGGTGAGCCAGAACGTAACCCCTTCCCTACCCCTTGGCGTGAAATTTCATCAAAATCGTTCTGAGAATATTTTGAGGACTTATTCTGTAGACATCTGCGCCAGCGTCTTAAGCCACTTTTTGGCCCATTTCAGTGGAGTGCCGCAGACTAGGATCTGGTTAGAACCAGACACTGTAGAGCTGGAAGTTAGACAGGCTTGTAGGGTCCCCCAGTGGCACCTCAACCCCTGCCATTTCGATGTAAGAGTCTCTGGGACTAAATCTAGCCTTAGCAGTAAGATAGGCCAGACTTTTATTTTCTGAACCAGGGAGCAACAAACCTTATTTGCACCCTTTATCACAGTAGCAGAGATGGAAAATGCTCACTTGGCCACACTTTCTGGGGAAGGTGGAGACTCCCCAGTAGTCTCCACCAATATCACAGTGGTCAACATTTATGACACAAATTATAAGGTATGATTTGTTTCCTACGTGAGTGGCTCAGTATCCACAGATGATGAAAGAAGCAATCAGCTGAAATTAAAGCAGAGAAGCACACCCTTTGAGTATGGTAGAATACCATACTTCACCTTTTATCCTTGGGCTTCCTCCCTCCCCTTATAGGAGACCAAGTCAGGATTCCATATGTTCTTCATCCCAGTGTGAGTCCAGCAAAGGTCCACAGAGTAGTAAGGTAAGCAAGACACAGAGAGAGTCGTCTGTCTTCCTGTCATACTCAAGGCTGGTTAAAAAATAGTGATATTGAGCATTTGATCCCCTCCTTTGATAGAAGGCAACAGTGGAAAAATTCTGTGTGTATATGTAAAAACTCTGTTTTGCAAAAAAATTCAAAGTCTAAAGTTTTTTTTCAATTTTATGTTTTTCAATTTTTATGTATTTTTCAAAGCTTTCACATCTGTGAATAATCAATGTACAATCACAAATAAAGTTAAGTACATATGTCACAGGGAGAAGAGACAGCAGGTAATATAACTACATTACAACATGTAATGTAATGCAGTGGTTTTCAAACTGTGTTCTCAGTTCCAATTTTATATATTTTTATGCTGTACATTTCTAGTTAGAATTTTATTTGAAGAAAATTTATCACTGCAAAAATTATTTTTAAATCACCAGCATAGTGGAAAGAATAAACTTACATGGAAGCAAAAGCCAGACAGACTTGTACTTGAATCCAAGTCCTTCATTTATTATCTTATTAGCTTTAAGAGGTATCACTTAATCTGAATTTCTGTTTCTCTTTCAATAAAAAGGAAATGATAAAGACTAAGTTGCATGATTGTGAATACAATTAGAGCTAATGTAAATCAAGAACTGAGCATGCATCAGGCATTTTTAATTACTTTCGTTATTATGCTGTACCTCAACCACTAGGAGAATGTTGTGTTATGAATTACTATTTCTGGACATGAAAATCTCTGCAATACATTTTTTCAAAAAGAAAAAACAAATTTAAGTATAATTTAAAAATGAATGCTTAGAAATAAAAATTCAACTCTCTGAAGAATTTATTCTCCCAGTATATCTCGTTTTCTTACAATGTTATAGAAGTATTTTCTCCTTTCCTCCCCTAATTCAGGGAAGCAAGCAAAGCATACATGACAGTGAGGTTAAAGGTCAGTATGAAATCACCTCTCTTCTTTATAATAAAGTAACTCCTTTGCAATAGGGCATTTAGATGATAGAATATTCTTAATAAATATATATTTCTAATATATGAATTCATTATATATGCTCCTATATACATTCATTATACACACACACACACACACACACACACACACACACATTCTTTTTGTAACCAAACGTTGAGGTGCTATAGGATTCAATAATGTAAAAGGCAGAATTTTCATTATGATGATACCTTTATAAATACTAATTATAGGTTTTAAGAATCCAAAACATTACTGAACTTAGTCTCCAGCCCATTTTTCTAAAACTTACACTGAATTTATACACCATTTTGTATGTGTAAGATTTATGAATAAATACCTTGTTTGAGCTGTTATGTGTAGTATGGAAGCTTTTACAATACGATCAAAATAACAGTGATCCAGGATTCCATTTGTTAATGCTTTTTTTTTTTTCCTGTCCTTTGCCCTGACTAAAGTTTTCTGGGTGAAAAAAAAAAAAAAAAGAAAGAAAGAAAGAAAGAAAGAAAGAAAAATATTCTTCTGATTGTGAAAACAAAAAGAAAATAAGAAAAGTAATGTGTTGCTTTTGCTATTTTCTTGTCTGCCTTTCGTTTTACATTCCATAAAAATTTGGAATTCTAAGTATTGCAAATTCCATGATAGCTTATTTTTGTTTTTTGTTTTGTTTTGTTTTGAGACAGAGTCTTGGCTCTGTCCCCCAGGCTGGAGTGCAGTGATGCCATCACAACTCACTGCCACCTCCACCTCCCAGGTTCAAGCAATTCTTCTGCCTCAGCCTCCTGAGTAGCTGGGATTACAGGTGCGCACCACCACTCCTGGCTAATTTTTGTATTTTTAGTAGAGACAGGGTTTCACCATGTTGGCCAGGCTGGTCTCGAACTCCTGACCTCAAGTGATCCATCGCCTCAGCCTCTCAAAGTGCTGGGATTACAGGCGTGAGCCACTGTGCCTGGCCTCATGATAGTTCATTAATTCTCAAATAGGTGAACGAACAGATGTCATGGCAGGAGAGCAACAGTCAGTGGACAAAAAACATCCTGGAAGTGCCAATTTACCAGAAGACCCGCCACCTATCCTTGTCACTGCTCATGAGGACGGACACCTCCGCTTGTGGACTATGGAAGTAATGGAGCCCAGCAAGTCTGGGAATAGGAAAGAATGGGAAAGATAAAAAGTGTCATTAAGTGAATCTTAGCGTTCTTCAATATGGCATCCAATTCTAATATTTTCTCAGCTTTCTAGCCAAATTGCTGATTTTGCAGCCTGTGTATTGATAATGCTACCCAAACTTTACTAGAGAAGAGTTTTGTAACTCAAAAGATCAAATCATCAAAATTGCTAACTTGGCTATTTCAAATCTCTGTTTTTGGAAGCTCTTCTACTTTTCTATCAAACACATTACAGGTAGATACCCATATTGGGATATATACCTGCATACAGATAGACATCTGCATAGAGATAGATACCCATATTGAGAGAAGAATGTTAATCGGTCATGCAAGCCTCACAGGTAGGAATTTCTGGGAAGATGTTTACCTTTGACACACTGCTTCAGTCTCATCCCTTACGTCCCGAATAGAAGCAGTAATGGGGAATCCAGCATGAAGATTTACTAGAAAAATACATTAAGCCTACTTATAATTATTTTATTTGGGGGGAGGAGGGCATTAGGTTTTTGTTGTTTGTTTGTTTTTTCAGAGAGAGTCTCACTCTGTCACCAGGCTGGAGTGCAGTGTCGCCATCTTGGCTCACTGCAACCTCTTCCTCCTGGGTTCAGGCGATTCTTCTGCCTCAGCCTCCCGAGTAGCTGGGACTACAGGCATGCACCACCATATCCGGCTAATTTTTGTATTTTTAGTAGAGACGAGGTTTCACCATATTGGCCACGCTTGTCTCAAACTCCTGACCTTGTGATCTGCCCTCCTCCGGCTCCCAGTATGCTGGGATTACTGGCGTGAGCCACTGTGCCCACCAAGGGCATTAGTTTTGATGGGTTCATGCATTCAAAATATTCAAATCTTTCTTTTAAATTGAGTTATGAATACATGCCGCTAAATGTCTTATTGAATATTTAAATGATATTAAAAGATATTAATTGTGTATTATAGTAAAAGAATATAAGAACACTGAAGTGTTGAGTATACAATAAATTGTTAGTTTACCAAACAGTTGAAAGAAGGTATTGCATCGTATTGAGTGTCCTTCAACATGTTACAAAGAAAAACATAACTTTCATTTACCAGAAGGTTTAAAACGATTTAGGGTGGAATTAAGAGGACAGAAGATGATGAAAGGAAGGATCTTGAGTAGCCTGAGGATGATGAAAATGAAATCCTCAGAAAAGCAGAGGAGGTGGCCTCGCTTGTAGTAAGGCTCCTTCCTGCAGAGAAACTCAGAAAACACAACAGTTTTGTGTGGCAGATAATGAATGGGCTCCAGCAACACAGAAGCTCATGGCTTTTGGCCAGATATGATTCTAAGTCTACCAGTAGATCCTAGCTTATTCGTGAACCCTGGTTTGAAAATACAAAGTATTCTAACAATAACTTTCCTTGAGATGATCTTGGTATTAGAACAATACCTTTTTTTTGTCTAACATGGAAATGAAAGAGTAAGAGAAATAGGAAGAGATTATGTCCAAGCAGTCTAAGGAAATGAATAGAAGATTCAAACTCTCTCTAAGCAAGATAATACGTGTGAAAGTCCTTCCCAGTGCTGGCTGTTACTGGGCACTGAAAAACAACCTGTTTGAATTTAATTCTCTTGCACCAATATTAAAAAATAAATGTTTCTGAAAGGGCATATATTCCTGTTTAAAATAACTGACACACCTAAAAGTGTAGCTCACTTCTGAAAAGAATGTTTGTTTAGAAAGAAAATATGTCAATGCCTATTTGAGTTAAATTTAAAAAAAAAAAGAAAATATGTAATTGGAAAGAAAGTCTGAGGAACTCATGAAAAGGGTCATGGGATATGCAAAAACAACCCCAAATATAGAGACAGTCTATAATATTCAGAGTCTAGATGCTTCTAATTAATAGTTGTCCATACCTTTAGAATACTTAATTTCGAGGAAATAAGTCCCTATGGATAGTTTTGAATTATTTTCATTACAAAGAGGAGAATCATGGTTCAGTAATAAAGATGATTCTGGAGATGTATTATTTATGGAGAAAATCAATTTCAATATTAAGATTTTATAAGATGTATTAGCATAGAAAAAAGTTTTATTTGCATTATACTTTATTTAGGGAAGACTACTGAAAGATATGCTACCTTTCACAAAACATTCTGCCATTTCTCTGACATCGCTGTATGCTGATTCATGTGCCAGGATACTACTGGCTGGAAATATGGGTGAGTCATTACTCTTGTATATTCAGCCACAGGCATCTTAATAACTTACATCATACAAAAATGGCTTTAGGTAAAAATACATGGTATATATTGAGACAAAAGAAAGACTAAGAGGTATGCTCAAGCCTGAGAAAGTGTTCTGAATAGCCTGCTGGATAAACAGAATAAATGAGTATGAGGAGACCTGTTTCATTCCTAGCTCTTCACTTAGAGCAAGACATTGTCCTTCTGTCTTTAAAAGGCATATGTAACTACCCATCTATGTACCTTACTTTTTTGGAAAGAATATAAAGTTTTAATTTTTAACATTGAAAGTGAATGTTGCATTAATCTTAATTATTAAAGGAAGTTGTACCATAAATTAGGGAGAAAATGAATGATTTTTTCTCAATAGGGTACTTTTTTAAAATATTTGTTATAATTAATATGGTTGGTCTTCTTTCATCCAATAAAATTCTTTTTTTCATTCTTCCTTTATGCTTCTCTTCTGTCCTTTGAATTAATCCTAAATTTTCTTATTTTCGTCTCTCCTATACTTTGAAAGATTATGTGTGTATGTGAATGTACGTGCATGTGTAAATGTTTTTTTTATTTTACTAGTGTTTATCTTCAAGTTTTTCTAAACAATTAATTAATTGGTTAGAATTAGAATGAAACAGTATATTTTCAGTTAAAACAGAAAGCTTAGCCCCCTTCCACTTTCCCTTTTCTCCATACCTACCCCTTTGTTTACTGTTATTTTGCTGATGCAATTGTGAGATTTGCATCCAGATTAGAACTGCTTAAATGCTTACATTTCAAATTTACTTAGTTTTCATACTTAAGTTTTCATATTCTCTTTTAGAAGTATTTTTCTCATTTCAAAATTTGTTTTAATTTTTTTTTTCTTTGGGACAGAGTCTCGCTCTGTCACCCAGGCTGGAGTGCAGTGGTGCAATCCCAGCTCACTGTAACCTCAACCTCCTACGTTCAAGAAATTCTCCTGCCTCAGCCTCCCAAGTAACTGGGATTACAGGCATGAACCACCACACCTAGCTAATTTCTGTATTTTTAGTTGAGACGGTGTTTGGCTATATTGGCCAGGCTGGTCTTGAACTCCTGACCTTAAGTGATCGTCCACCTCAGCCTCCCAAAGTGCTAGGATTACAGGCGGAGCCACTGTGCCCAGCCTCAACATTTATTTTATAAAAAAGTTAAAAAAAACATTTTGTACTGTTAATTGAGTCCTCTGGGCCTTATTGAAAATAATTTTCTATATTTGTATATAGTATTATAAATACATTTACATTTATTTAAGGTTATCCCTGTTTTTTCTAAGTTTTTTTTTTTTTGGCTTACTAACAATCCTTTTACATTCTGGTATTCTCATCTGTCAGTTTCACTTATCTGTCAATCTGTATAATTTATATAGACACTAATTATTTTTACAGAAAACTTGTAGAGAAAACTAGATCAGTCAAATTTTGTTCCTTTCTAAAAATACTCTGCTTATTCTTACATTAACTTTGCCTACTATATGATAAATACGAAGAACTAAAATTTGAATCTATCTATAGAATTTCCAGCATGCACCTCTATTAGGGTTAGTCCTCTCTGCCTCTGCCTAGGATACTTTACTATCATATAGCCCATCCTCGTCCTGAAATTTGTGGTTTTTGCTTGTGATCCAGAAAAATAGAGTGGGTTTGGGATGCAATCTAGCCTCATCTACATTATAACTAAAGTGGACCTCTCCTAGATTCTGCTGTTGGGCTTCCTTTTTCTATGCCTCAGTAAATGTTAAGAGAACTTCTTTGAGGGCTGCTATCTATTCACCAGATTAAATCAGACATCCTCACATCCTCAGGCATCATTACATCATTAGTTGTTGCCTCAAAAAGAGAGAGAGAGAGAGAGAGAGAAGGTCTGATTCTGTGGCCCAGGCTGGAGTGCAGTGGTGCACTCATAGCTCACTGTAACCTCCAACTCCCGGGTACAAGTGATCCTTCCACCTCAGCCTCCTGAGTAGCTGAGACTAAAGGTTTGTGCCACTTTTTTTTTTGTAGAGACAGGTCTTCTTTTTTATCTTCCTAAAGTAGAAGCTTAGGTTGTTGACTTTAGATCTTTCTTCCTTTCTAATATATGCATTGAATGATGTGAATTTCCATGTGAGCAATGCTATTGCTGCATACCACAAATTTTGATAAGTTGTCATTTCACTTTTTTTCAATTAAGACAAAGTCTCATACTTATCACCCAGGCTGGAGTGCGGTGGCACTATCTCGAGTCACTGCAACCTCCACCTCCCAGGTTCAAGTGATTTTCTCACCTCAGCCTCCCGAGTCGCTGGGATTACAGGCACCTGCCATCATGGCCAACTAATTTTGGTATTTTTAGTAGAGACAGAGTTTCACCATGTTGGCCAGGCTGGTTTCAAACTCCTGACTTCAGGTGATCCACCCACCTCAGCCTCCCAAAGTACTGAAATTACAGGCATGAGCCACCATGCCTGTCCTCACCTTTATTTAATTCAAAATACTTTCAAATTTCCCTTGAGATTTATTCTTTGACCCAAAGAATTAAAAAATATTCTACATGATCTCCAATTTCTTTGGGATTTTCCAGTTGTCTTTCTGTACTGGTTTCTATTTAATTCCATTGTGATGTGAAAACATACATTGTATGATGTCTATTCTTTTACATTTGTTGAGGTGTGTTCTGTGGACCAGAACATGGTCTGTCTTGGGGAATGTCTACATGATCTTCAGAAGAATGTGTGTTCTACTGTTGTTGTATGAAGTAATCTACAGATGTCAATTATATTCATTGTATTGATGGTGCTGTTGATTTCAACTATATCCTTAATGATCTTCTGCCTGCTTGGTCTGCCCATTCTTGATGGAAGGGTGTTGAAGTCTCCAACTATAATAATGGATCCATCTATTTTAACTTGTTGTCCTGTAAATATTTTGAGACTCTGTTATTAGAGGAATACACATTAAGGATGGTCAAATCTTCTTGGAGAATTTACCTTTTTATCACTAGGTAACGTCCTCTGTTTATCCCTGATAAGTTTGATCACTCTGAAGTCTGCTCTGTGTGAAATTAATACAGCTACACTTGCTTTCTTTTGATTAGTGTTGGTGTGGTATATCTTTTTCTATTCCTTTGATTTTAATCTATATGTATCTATATTTAAAGTAGGTATTTTTATATGCAACATATAGTTGGGTCATGTTTTTAAATTCACTCGCACAATCTCTTTGTTTTAATTGGTATATTTAGATTGTTGGCATCTAAAGTAATTGACTATTGACACACTTGAATTAGTATCTACCATATTTGTTATTATTCTTAATTTGTTGCCCTTGCTCTTTATTCCTGTTTTTGTCTTCCAGTCTTTTTCTGCCTTTTGTGGTTTTAATTGAGCATTTTGTGTGAATCTATTTTCTCTCCTTTCTTAGCATATTTATTATACTTCCTTATAAATGTTTTTTAGTGGTTGCCCTCGAGTTTATAATATATATTCACAATTAGCCTGTGCCTATTTTCAAATAACATTATGCCACTTTGTATCTCATTGTACCAAAGTATTCCTAATGTCTCTCTTTTATCTCCTGTATTAATTGCTATTATTGATTTCAAGTATTTATGAGTTATAATTATCAAATATATTGTTTCTATCATTTATTTTACAAACTATTATCTGGTAGATCAATTAAGATTAACAAAAATAAAAGTTTTTATTTTATCTTCATGTATTCCTTACTTTCTTTAGGTAGATCTGAGTTTTTTTGTTTTGTTTTGTTTTTTTACCTCTATCATTTTTCTTTTCTTTTCTTTTCTTTTCTTTTTTTTTTTTTTTTTTTGAGATGGAGTCTTGCTCTGTCACCCAGGCTGGAGTGGCACAATCTCAGCTCACAGTAGCAACCCCCACCTGCCGTGTTCAAGCCTCAGCCTTCTGAGTAGCTGGAACTACAGGCATGTTTTACCATGCCCGGCTAAATTTTCATATTTTTAGTAGAGACAGAGTTTCACTGTGTTAGCCAGAATGGTCTCTATATTCAGACCTTGTGATCCACCCACCTTGGCCTCCCAAAGTGCTGGGATTACAGGCGTGAGCCACCATGCCTGGCCTCATTTTTCTTCTTTCTGAACTTCTTTTAACATTTCTTGAAAGGCAGGCCTCTGAGTGACAAATTCTCTCAATTCTTGTTTGTCTAAGAAAGTTGTTATTTCTTCTTTACTTTTGAAGGTTAATTTTGCAAAGTACAGAATTCTAGGTTGGTCAGTTTTTTCTCTCAAAATGTTAAATATTTTGTTTTACTCTTCTCGCTTGTATTGCTTCTGATAAGAAGTTTGATGTCATTCTTATCTTTGTGTTCTTTTTTTTTCCCCCATCTGGCTTCTTTCAAGACTCTTTTTTATATGTTTGTTTTCCTGCAGTTTAAATAGTTTAAATGTTGAGGTGTAGTCATTGTTGCTCTTTGACATGTAGTTTTTGTAACTATCATTTGAATTGTAGGTTGAATATTTCTATAAGAGTTTGGACTCTGTTTGGTGATATATTCATTTCCATTACCCAGATCTCTAAAAGAACTCTAGGTGGGTAAAGCAACTTCATTAGGACTTATCAAGACAGAAACAAAATAATTTCTACACATAAAAATAAATATGGGCTGGGCATGGAGGCCCACGCCTGTAATCCCAGCCCTTTAGGAGGCAGAGGCAGATGGATCATCTGAGGTCAGGAGTTCAAGACCAGCCTGTCCAACATGGTGAAACTCCATCTCTACTAAAAATACAAAAAATAAATAGCCGGTGTGGTGGCAGGCACCTGTAATCCCAGCTACTACTTGGGCCACTGATGCAGAAGAATTGCTTGAACCCAGGAGGCAGAGGCTTCAGTGAGCCGAGATTGTGCCTTTGCACTCTATCCTGGGCTACCGAGTGAGACTCCATCTTAAATAAATACATAAATATGAATATGAAAGTTCTGCTTTCATTTCTGTTTTCTCAGATTCTGATTTATTCAGCATTATAAATGCCTATATCAAAATAACTTTTGGATAGTATTGATTTAGATAATACCATATCTAATTAAAGATTCCAATGTTTAAATTTTATACAGAAGGACATGTTATCCTTTGCAATATTAGCTCTTTCCTGGATCCACCTCATGATGAAAAGGTAAGAACTTTAGTTTTCCACTTTAATTTATGAGTCAGCACATATTTATTGAGCATTTCTTTATACCAACCACCATAAAGGATAGAAATACAAGACTCTCTATTGTCAAGGCACATATACTATTGAAATTTGAGCTATATGACAAATAGCAATGGACTGCCGGTAAAAAAAGAGGGGATGAAGAAGTGAGTGATAGAGAGGAGTGCGTATGCCAGCCACTGGTCACTTTGCATCTTCTTCATGTTTTGACCTATTTGTGAGAATTTATATAGCAACTCAGAGTTTGAAAGAGTTCATAGATTATATAGTCAGTTTCTATATCTTACACATCTTTATAAGATATTCCATAACCTTCCTTGCAAACCTAATGCAGAAATATTTAAGAAATTCTTATAACTAGTCTAAATTCTCCCTAAAATTCATGCACATTTTATTATATTTTAAAAAATATTATACCAAGGAACAGATATTTTTGCACAGTCTTATTTTTTAATACATCAAATCAAAAGCTAAATATTAGCTTAAATAGATACATCATATTTTTGGATCACAAGTGTTAACAAGGGGTTTATGTTGATTAGGATTTGATTCCTTGCAGACTGTCTCAGAATAGTTATTGTTTAAAATATTGTTTCATTTGATTAATGGAGTTTTCTTTTTGTTTCAGAGACACTATTCTAACTCTTACAAAGTTTAGGTATTAACTTAGGTATTCAACTATTTCCACCTGCATAGTAAATCAGAGAATAGCTTGCCTTGGTGCACATAGTAAGTTAGTGATGAAGTCAGGACCAGGAGCAGGGTTCTTGTTTGCTAATCCAATACTCTTTCTGTATATAACACTTATGCTATCAAATGAAAAACAATAAGGTTCAAACAACTTGGGAAACATGAAGTTTCATTTATTAGTAACTATAAATTCCTGTAAGCTGAACAAAAACAAACCATACATTTGATTCATGTATAGGTGAAAAGTTATGTATTGTTTTATCCTACTGTTGATGACTATAATATTGTATTATTAACAGATAAAATATCATTCAAAGCCTACAGTTTTGCAAATAAAATTTCTATAAACTAGCAACCAAGATCTTTCAAAATTCAGAGAAAATCTTCAAAACAAAGATATAGAATAATATTGAGTTACAATCATAGTAGAAATGATTTTAAAGCATTTTTACAAATTTAAAATTAGAGAATCTATTTTAACTTATTTTAAATTCTTCATATTCAATCTCATTTCAACCTTTCTGTACTCAGACCATGGGATCATGCCATTTGTACATGGCTGCTTATTAATAAATATACAACAGAACCATAGAAACTGGCTATAAAATGCCTCATTATTATGTAGCTCAACATAAAACGAATGCTTTAAGCAGGTCAGGCTGTAGATTACAACTGCAATTAATACGTAATATGTCAGTCTAGCAAAAAAGGTTAATCTTGTTCTCTCCCCATATTACTGATAAAAAGGAGCTCCATGGGATACAGATATTCTAAAAGATAAGATAGTCAAAACCTCTCCACAGAAAGGGAGACCACGTATATAATTACATATGCACACATACAGAAAAGACAGTCTTGGTTTCTAATTGCAGGATTCAATCCATTAAGGGGTCATGAAATCAATTAAATTAGTCATAACCAGTATTTTTATAAAAATAGAAGAGAAGGTAATGCAATGCAATAGAACAGAATAGCTCGTGTTGATGTACATTTGGACTTTTCTTTCATGACCAAGGAAAGGAGATACCATGTTCGTCTATGTTAAAAGGTATCACAAATTTCAAAGAAATGGATTTTTTTTTGTAGAATTATTTCAAAGAATTAAGCAAGATAGGTAGCTCAGAGAGTTAGACCCAAGTATCATTTTATGAAACTTGTTTCAGACATGTTTCAGGTATGTATTCACTGGGTCATGAGGCAAAATGTGTATCTTACTATAAATACAGTTCATGTTAGAGAATGACATCCTAAGGCAGAGAAAGAAGCCTTGGATGACCAGATATTCTTGAATAGCTTTGAGACAATAAGAAGTAGGAGAGTGCAGATCTTACTTTGGCTCTCTAAGAACAACCAGAGGGAATTGAGTCAGAAGGCCAACAAATTTAGGAGGAATTATGCCTAACCTTTGTTAAAGTCTAAATGAATTGAAGACTCATAGGAGAGCTCTAAGCTGCCAGGATTGTATTCACATTACACTTCTAGGTAAATGACCCACGGCAAAGTAAGGTGTTAGTCTGGGTTTATCAGTGATAAAGAGGGAATATACTCACAGGGAGTGTGACCGCAGAGCAAGCTCTCCAGTTAACAACGCTACTTCACATAGTTTAGGAATGTCTTCTGAGGTCCACAAGGGGCCCTATACTTGAGGATAACCACACCCTGAAGACACATAAACAGGCCTCATGATATTTTTTCTTTCCTTTTTTTCTTTTTTACTCCTGTGACAGATGATTCGTGATGTTTTTGAAAGAGAATGAGCTAAGCTTTATTCTTTTCATTAATTACTTATAGCATATATCTCCCATCCCTCACTCCCCCCTAAAGAAAAAAACAGCCAGTTCTATCTCCAGATAAAATTCGAACATAGGAGAAGTCTTTTTGCCAATCTCCCCTTTAGCTTTCACCTTCCAGCTCTGTTTTCTTCTATTCTTGATTATATTTACTTTCAGTCCCACTCCAACCTTCTCCTAAGGCATCTCTTTCCTCTAGTCATCTGCTAATCATCAATTAAATGAATTGCTAATCCTCAGTTACATGATAAATTGCCAAAGACATAAGATACTTCCTCTCCCAGGGAGATGTATAAATTAATAAGTCTCTAAAAACAGGACTTCTGGTACCCCAACAAGCAAGAGAAGAGCTAATTGAGGGCAAGGACTTAATCATCTAGCACAGATGTCTATACCGTCCACTCATAAACTTGGCTCAGTGAAAAATGATTTTTTTCAAGATTACATTTTGACTAGCATATACTTATTCCAAGGAATATGCCTTGTTGTTGCTATCTAGAAATTCAAGCAGCTGCTTTCCTGGCGTGCTCACTCTTTGGAAATTATTAAAGTCATCTATGTAGAAGAAAAACAAGTGGTACTTACTGCCTCCATCGATGGCTCAGTAAGGTAAGGCAAGATGGCATCATACTGTGAATTCAGTATTGTGAGCATGAGAGTAAAGGATTTTAAGCTAAAGTTGAAGTATATAGTTCAAATGCAATCTTGGTAAACTGATTTAAATAAGTAAATAGATGGCACAAAAGGACTTTGAGAAGATGGCCATTGATTTGGAGTTCTCTTTCATGACCAAGGAAATGAGATGCCATGTTCATCTATGATAAAAGGTATCACACATGCTTTCATTAAAAGTGGAGTATTTTTGTAGAATTATTTCAAAGAATTAAGCAAGATAGGTAGTTCAAGAGAGTTAGACCCAAGCCCAGAGAAAGTCACAAAGTGGGGCTCAGAATTAGAAGTCATAGAAAAGTAACAGAAAAGAGCAACTGATGCTGAGAAAAGTGAGTAAACTAATTATTTCATTGACACTATGATGGATTTTGCAAAGCCCACTGTTTTCAATTACCTAGATAATGCTAAGTACCTATACACAAAGTGCTAAAGACACATACATATCTAAAGAGAAAGAAAGGAAATGTCATGGCATTTCCAGAAACAAATTTCTACATATTGAAATGTCTTAAATTCAATATTTTATGTTACACAAAAGGAATATTTTATGTTACATAAAAACTGCTGGACTGAAATTCAAGAGAATCTAGCAAACTGTGTGGGCCTGAGGCTAGAGAGTTAGATAGACCAAGGCCATGCAGTGTCTAGGAGGCACTGATGAGAATTTGGATCTTTCCCCTGAAAGAAATAGCCACTGCACACAATTTTATGTGGCGGAGTTTAACTGGGGGAAGGGAACGGGTTGCAGGGGCATCCCAAAGACACTCACTGTTCCCCAATCAGGTGTGTTTTTTCCAGGTCCTTGGGCTCTCACTCACCCAAGAATGGGGAGGGGACCCCAGGTGGCGTGGTGATATTATTTAAGTAAATATCGGAACCAAAGAGCTTTGCACAAAAGCGATTTATTAGGGGGAGAGAGAGAGGAGAGAGAGAGAGAGAGAGACAGAGAGAGAGAGAGAGAGAGGTCACACGCTGTCATGTGAGGGGATCCAGAGATGGAGTCCATATAGGTAAGGGAGTAGGGGGGATTTTAACCCTGGAGTTAATCCCACCCCATTCAAGTTCTTGTCCAGTGAGAGGAGCTTTTGCAGACTTCTGGAGTGATTGATCTTCAACTCTGATGCTGAATTGGCTGCCTGGCTCGCAATAGAGCCCCTCCTTCCAAGGCTTTTGGTGGGCTTTCTAAACAAAGGAAGCTCACCTGGGCTGCTTACTGTTCCCGCATGCAGGAAATTCGACAAAGACCTCTAGCTCCCGGATGGAAAGGTAGATGGAGGCATGGCGCTGGGAAGTTCTTGCCTTTGAAACCACGCCCCTTGTGGACCCAGGAAGAGAAGTTAGCATAGTCCCTCAGGAGTAATATGACCTGATTTATGTTTTAGAAAGGTAATGGGTGGGAAATAGATTGCAGGGCAGCTAAAGTGGGAGCAAAGAGATCAGTTTAAAGTCCAGGGTGAATATGGTGGCTTGGATTAGAGGAGTGGTAGCAGTGCTAGAAATAAGTAGTTTAGGTTTGATGATAGCTATCTGGGAGGTAAAATCAAGAAGATACGAACTTTAACTGAAAGGGGAGGCAAGTGATAAATGTCAAGAATGACACCTGGCTTATGCAACTAGGTGAGTGTTGGAACCATTCATTAAGATATGGGGTTCTAGAAGAGGAAAACATTTACAATGTGAAAAGGATAAAGAACTTTAGAATGTTGAATTTAAGGTGAATCTTTGGGAGTAAGGTCCTATTTGGAGCCAAAAGGTTAGAGTTACTTACTCTGTCAGAAAGGAAATCTGCTCTTTTATTTGCAGGAAAGAATAAGGACTTTAAATGTCATTATTACAGATGTTTTTAACAACTCAGTCCCTTGGTCTCTGCTGCAGCTTATTTTTTGCTACGTATGAGCAGAAATGTTCATTTGAGTTTGTAACACACACATACACACAGGGCACAACCACATGTGCACATTCCTCTGTGGTTCTAAGGTATTCCCTGCTTGTCTTGGTCTGTTTAGGCAGCGGTAACAAAACACCTTACACTGGGTAATTTATAAACAACAGTTTATTGCTCACCATTCTGAAGTCTGGGATGTCCAAGATCAAGGCTCTGGCAGATTCAGTGTCTGGTGAGGGCTTGCTCTCTGGCTTCAAAATGATGCCCTCTAGCCTGTGTCCGTACATGGAGAAAGAGGCAAACAAGCTCCCTCAGGCCTCTTTTTAAAGGACACTAATTCCATTCATGAGGGCTGAGCCCTTGTGACCTAAGCACCTCCCATTTCACATCAATACTACCACTTTGGGGGTTACGTTTCAACATAGGAATTTGGCAGGGGGACAAAAACATTCACACCATTGCAGTGCTCACACCAGCTATCATTGGCATGGAGAAATTAATTTTATGATTTCTTACTGTGAAAATCTCCCTAGATACTCAGTTGAAAGAGCCTAGATCTATTAATACCCACCTCAGAACACAACTTCTCCATCACTAAGCCATGTCCCTTTGCTAATATTTGCTGCCACTCTCTAAAGAGTTAGGCAATTTCAACATTCTCAATCTTGTTTGTCAAAAAGATTAGATTTTTAAATATGAAACAAACAGAATTGAGGCTGCACTGTGGGATACAGGACAGGTAATCAGTCTGAAGACAAAAGTTCAGGAAGGCAAAGTGGGGCTCCAGGTAGTGAAGGATCTATATCTGAGGCCCAGGAAATCAAGCTGAGAAGCCAGATTGGTTATTTGGGAGAGCTCCACACGTAGCAGGAAACCCTGAAACAAGGAGACTATAATCGCTTCAGTCCTGCCTAAAACAGAATCAGTTTAGAGTTGTTAGTCCCTCACCCTTCTAACTTTTACTATTAAAAGGCTGGTGAAGGCTCTGGCAAGGCCATGACATTTTTATAGTGCTGGAGAATTAATATATGGAAGGGATAGAAGATGCTCATGTTAATTCCCCAGGACACTGTCAAGTGTGAGAAGTCCCAGAGAGATACCACTGTTTCTGCCTCTTTCTCAGCATCTGCCTCTTAGAGGTGGGAGTCTGTTCGGACTTTGCAGAATTTACTCTTAGTTTGTTCAGCTTGCTTACCCTCCTCCTTTTAGGTCATGCTGCAGGGCGTATGATGATGATTTCATCATTTGCCACTCTGAGGTTTAAATCAAGAAATAAAAGGAAGATCTTCCGAAAACTATTTTATGTTCCCATATGGCCTAGGGCACACGTTCCTAAAAATACTCTGTATTACTTTAAACCACATGGGCTATTTAGAGGGACCTCTTGGAGTGAACTGATAGTAAAAGAATGCCCATGGATAATGAATCACTTCTTTTGCCATCCTACTTCAGAACTCAGTTTTAAAAATTAGCATCATATTTGCATAATAGTAGCAATTGTGGATGGAGTTTGAGGAGAATTTGATAATAGTAAAAGCATCATGAGATCTCTCTGCCCATAAGTTTGGCTGATGCTGATTTGAAAAGTAGCCTGTTGAGACACAGCCCATTCTAAGGCCTAATTCAACGAATACGGAGGCACAGCCCATTCTAAGGCCTAAGTCAATGAATACACTGTTAGTCAACAAGGGTTCTGGTTAGCTTGAATGGGCAATGTTATTTTCCCAAAAGAAAACAGAAAGGAAATGCACCAGGGAATACTAAGCAGCCATGAAAAAAGAACGAGATCATGTCTTTTGCAGGGACATGGATGGAGCTAGAGGACATTATCCTCAGCAAACAAATGCAGTTTTATTTTCCCAAAATAACACTGCTCATTTGTTTTCTGGCTTTGACAAAGGGGTGTCATGAGTACAGATTCAAATTAATATTTCCCAAAAAGTTTGCAGACTACAGCGTAACTGATAAAAATGTTGGCCAGACACGGTGGCTCACTCCTATAATCCCAGCACTTTGGGAGGCTGAGGTGGGTGGATCATGTAAGGTCAGGAGTTTGAGACCAGCCTGGCCAACATGGTGAAACCCCATCGCTACTAAAAATACAAGAATCAGCCGGGTATGGTGGCCAGGTGCCTGTAATCCCAGCTACTAGGGAGGCTGAGGCAGGAGAATCACTTGAACCCAGGAGGCAGAGGTTGCAGTGAGCCAAGATCATGCCATTGCACTCCAGCCTGGGTGACAAGAGCAAAACTCCATCTCAAAAACAAAACAAAACAAAAGTTTACATTATGATTAGCTTCACAGGATTTAATAGAGAGGGTCTTGAACTCAAGTAAAAATTTCTTAATTCTGGGTATAGTGGGTCACGCCTGTAATCCCAGCACTTTGGGAGGCCAAGGTGGGTGGATCACGAGGTCAGGAGTTCAAGCCCAGCCTGGCCAAAATGGTGAAACCCCATCTCTACTAAAAATACAAAAAAATTAGCTGAGTGCGGAGGCACACCTGTAATCCCAGCTACTCAGGAAGCTGAGGCAGGAGAATTGCTTAAACCCAGGAGGCAGAAGTTGCAGTGAGCCTTGATTGCACCACTACACTCTAGCCTGGGTGACCGAGCATGACTCTGTCTCAGAAAAAAAAAAAAAGTCCTTAATGGACCAGTGCAAATTTACATAAATGATCTAATGAACGGAATAACTTCCACTGAATTTTCCAGTTACCTTTTTCTCCCTTCCTTCGCCTTCCTTCAGGCTCTGGCATGCCCTCAATGGACATTATTGTGGATATTTTGGACAGCGAAGGGTCTTTGAATTATCACAGACAAATGATTTCATTTTGCCTTGTGATGTTACTGAATACCCCATAGAAATAAAAGAAGAAAGCAAGTTCACAGAGAAGCAAAAATATGAATATCCTCTGATATTTGACCGGGAAAAGTAAGACCTTTAGCTCTTCTTTAGATAAGCATTCAAGAATCAAACTGTTGCGATGCTGTGGCACTGTCTTTGAGATGGAGAGTTCAAAGGCAGGAGGCCCAGAACTTTTCAATGATTCTGCAATCCAGTGGAAGGGAGATGTATGTAAACAACACTGTAATTCATAGTACTTCTGGGAACATCTGATTCTTAATAACAGAAGGGCAAATCGGATTGAACCAAAGAAGATCAAAGGTGCAATAACTCAGTGGGGGAGATTCGAGCATGTTTAAAGGCATAGGGGAGGAAGGATAGAGTACAGAATGTTAGTGAGAAGCTATTTTCCGCTTTTGCAGTCTTCAATCCTAGTTTTAGATGTGGTTAGGCCTTCGTCATAATAGGTAGAAGAAATCAGTAGTCACCTGAGCTTTCAATATCAGCAGAGCTCAACCCCAGATGATGAATGTCAAAATGTCTAGCCCTCAGGGGACCAGACCTGCCTTGATTGGTTACATCTCTCAGTTTGGCACTAAGGGAGCCAAGCAAGACGAGTCCAAATGGGAAGAACCAGAGAGGGATGTCAAAGCTAAAGTCCTTTAGGGAAATCCCAAGGGCAGTCAAGGCTGGAAAGACCCAATGTCATTGTCTATTCCAAAAGATAGTAGAAGGGCTTTAAATAGGAACTGAAGCTAAGAATCAGAAGCCACACAGGATTTGGATCAAATCAGGAACAGTTTGAAAACGATCAAGAAGGGTTCCAGGTGACCCCATCAGTGTTCAAGGCCAGCAAGGAGCCCTGGAGAAGAGGCTGGCTAAGTTGGAAGAGGTGGTGTAGTAAGCCAACCTTCATGATGCAGTAAAGTTTACCAAGCAAAGTCGCTCAGTTTTACCTTGGGCAATTGCTTAGCCTTGAACATTCATATATCCTTCTACTTAAGGCAGGATTCTGATTTGTCCATATGTGCCTTCTTCTCTATACTAGGAGTTCCTTGAGGACTAGCACCTCGTTTTATACGTCTTTGTATAGAACAGTTCATAGCTCAGTGCTCACCACAAGCGGGCACTCAAAAGATATTTATAGAACTAATAAAGAATGACTTTATTTAATGGAGAATATCACAAGCAGAGGGAGCAGATGTGAATGGTAGATACAAAAGCATGAAAGGGCATGGTATGTATGGGACAGCTTTAACATAGGATGTGTGCTCATGTTATGTCATTATTGCTAAATAATTATGGCTTATTTGTAGCAAAATGGACCTTCTTCTGTAGAATGACTTCATCTCAGGACATAGTATATCTTGTCTTTTGAAAATGTTAAACAGAAATACCATTCAACCCAGCAATCTCATTACTGGGTATACACCCAAAGAAATAGAAATGTTTCTACCATAAAGACACAATGCAAGTATATGTTCATTGCAGCACAATTCACAATAGCAAAGACGTGGAATCAACCTAGGTATGCATCAATGGTAGATTGGATAAAGAAAGTGTGGTACATACACACCATGGAATACTATACAGCCATGAAAAAGAATGAGATCATGTCCTTTGCAGGAACATGAATGGAGCTGGAGGCTATTATCCTTAGCAAACTAACTCAGGAACAGAAAACCTAATACTGCATGTTCTCACTTATAAGGGGGAGCTAAATGATAACACGTGGACACGTCGAGGGGAACAACAGACACTGGGACCTAATGGAGGGTGGAGGGTAGGAGGAACTGAAGAATAACTAATAGGTTAATACTTAGGTGATGAAATAATCTGTATAACAAACCCCCATGACACAAGTTTACCCAAATAACAAACCTGCACATGTACCCCTCAACTTAAATAGAACTTAAAAAAAATAGTTAAGACTTTCTAAATAAATGCATAGTTAAGTTTTGACTATAGGGGAAGCATCCTTGAATCACACAGAAGTCAAGCATTGATCTTGTAAAAGAGGTTTCCTAGTTCCTAATATACAGTTTCCCCTCCAAAGGCTATTAGTGAATTTAAATACATGAAATGGCTGGGTATGGGGGCTCAGGCCTGTAATCCCAGCACTTTAAGAGGCTGAGGCAGGCAGATCACTTGAGGTCAGGAGTTCGAGACCAGCCTGGCCAACATGGCAAAACCCCATCTTTACTAAAAGTATAAAAATTAGCCAGGTGTGGTGACACACACCAGTAGTCCCAGCTACTTGGGAGGCTCAGGCATAAGAATCGCTTGAACCCAGGAGGCGGAGGTTGCAATGAGCCAAGATTGTGCCACTGCACTCCAGCCTGGGCAACAGAGTGAGACCTTGTCACAAAAAAATAAAAAACAAATAAATTGAATGTTCTGGCTGAGTAGGATTTACTGTGGTTTCAGTAGAGGAGTATTTGGGAAGCCAAGTGGAATAAGAGTAGGGTGCCGAGATATTGTCATTGGGACTGATGTCATAGGAATTAAGAAATTTGGGCCCCAGAGAAAGACATAATGGATCTTTGTTTAGTTGGCAGAGAATAAAAGGTATGGATGTGTACTTATTCTTGTATCTTTATATGTAGATGGAGAAAAATGAGCTCAATGTCTTTACTTTTCAAACGTACACCTCCCAAGGCCTTTGAAGTGGAACAGGATTTCAAGTTTTTCAAGTCTCTTTCTTCTCCTAAGGTAGCTTTAAAAAATGTGGCAACAACATTAAAACCTTTGCTTTTGTTTTTCTGAATTCAAATATGTCCAGTAATGTAACATATTAATTTTTAATTGATGGTATTACAAATTACCATAAACTTGGTGTTTTAAACAATGCAAATGAATTATCTTACAATATTGGAGGCCAAAAGTTCTACATGGGGGTCTACACTGAGGTGTCACCTGAGCTGAATTTCTTTCTGGAGGCTGTAAGAGAAAATCCCCTATTCCCCCTTCCTTCATCTTCAAAGCCAGAAATGGCATGGACACAGTGGCTCACGCCAGTAATCTCAGAACTTTGGAAGACCGAGGTGGGTGGATCTCCTGACGTGAGGAGTTCGTGACCAGCCTGATCAACATGATGAAACTCCATCTTTACTAAAAATAAAAAAAAATTAGCCAAGCATGGTGACAAATGCTTGTAGTCCCAGCTATTTGGGAGGCTGAGGTATGAGAATTGCTTGAACCCAGGAGGCAGTGGTTGCAGTGAGCTGAGATCGCACCAGTGCACTCCAGCCTTGGCAACAGAGCAAGACTCCCTCTCAAAAAAAAAAAAATGTGTCCTCTCTCTGACCATGTGGTCACGTGTCCCTCTGACCCAGCAGGAAAAATTCGCTGCTTTTAAATATTTGTATGAGACGAGTGCAGTGGCCTGTAAACCTAGCATATTGGGAGGTCAGGGTGGAAAGATCCCTTGAGTCCAGGAGTTCAAGACCAGTCTAGGCAACATAATGAGACTATGTCTCTATTAAAAAAAAAATGTTTTAAAAGTAGCTGGGTGGGTGGGCATGGTGGCTTATACCTGTAATCCTAGCACTTTGGGAGGCCAAGGCGGGTGGATCATGAGGTCAGGAGTTCGAGACCAGCCTGACCAACATGGTGAAACCCCATCTCTACTAAAAATACGAAAATCAGCTGGGTATGGCGGCATGCTCCTGTAATCCCATTTACTTAGGAGGCTGAGGCAGGAGAATTGCTTGAACCTGGGCGGTGGAGGTTGCCGTGAGCCAAGATTGTGCCACTACACTCCAGCCTGGGTGACAGAGTGAGACTCTGTCTCAAAAAAAAAAAAAAGTAGCTGGGCATGGTGGCAGTGCACCTGTGGTCCTAGCTAGTTGGGAGGCTGAGGTGGGAGGATACCTTGAGCCCAGGAATTTGAAGTTACAGTGAGCTATGATCCCACCACTGCACTCTAGCTTGGGCGAAAAGACTGGAAAAAAAAAAAAAAAAGATGAAAGTGATTGGCTTACCTAGATAATACAGCAGAATCTTCTTGTCTCAAGGTTCTTAATATTAATCATATCAATATATTCACAAGCTGCGAAGTAGGAGAAAAGGACGTGGACATCTTTGGTAGCCACTCTTCTACCTTTCACAGACACATTGTTCTTCAGTGCAGAATTAAGAAAGAAAAGTATACTGCTGTTCCCTCTATATTTTTAACAGTTCTGGAGAATGGATATAAAATGATTCTTTAGGCTAAGGCCTAGCATTAGTAAACTTAAATTGATTTCCTCAAGGTTTTCCACAAAATAAATGAACTTTTCAAAATGTTTCTCCCAGTACTAACCTACAGTCACCCCACTCCCTGCAAATCAGACTACTTACTGTTTCCTGAGCATTCCTGTCAGTCTTCTGCCCAACAATTAGTACCCCTGGGATGTCCTTGCCATATGTATAACCTCTTTTGTTGTTGTTGTTGTTGTTGTTGTTGTTGAGACAGAGTTTCGTGCTTGTCGCCCAGGCTGGAGTGCAATAGGGCGATCTTGGCTCACCACAACCTCCGCCTACCAGGTTCAAGCAATTCTCCTGCCTCAGCCTCCCGAGTAGCTGGGATTACAGGCATGGGGCACCATGTCTAGCTAATTTTGTATTTTTGGTAGGGACACGGTTTCTCCATGTTGATCAGGCTGGTGTCGAACTCCCAACCTCAGGTGATCTGCCCACCTCGGCCTCCCAGAGCGCTGGGATTACAGGCATGAGCCACCATGCCTAGCCCATATCTATAACCTCTTCCATCTGTCCAAGTTCACCCTATTTTTGTAACACATACAAAGGTATGTGATAAGTATACAGAATATGGAAAGAACTCCTAAAATCAGTGAGGAAAGAAGAGACAATCTGATGACAAAATGGTTTAAAATAAGGGGGCTGAGCAAGATGGCAGAATAGGACTCCACAGAAGCCATTCCTCCATGGAAACCAGATTGACAAATATCAAAAAGTCTGAAAATATCAAGGGTTGCTGTTTTGTGGCACAGTCAGAACACTAATCTGCTGATGGTAGTTGTAGATTGGTAGAACCGCTGTGGAAAGCAATGTGGCATTATCTAGTGAAGAGGAAAATAGGCCTATCCTATTAAATGTATACCTCAGGGAAACTTGAACAACTGCTTAGGAGACAGGTCTGAGAATGCTCAGAGAAGGGCAGTTTGCAATAGCAGACCCCTGAAGGCAGCCTCTGAGCTCATCAACAGGATATGGGCAAATAAATTATGGCATATTCATAAACTGGAATACTATGAACCTGTGAAAATAAATGAATGAGAGTAATGCTCACCTACATGAATGAAAGTTTGAAACAACTATTGAATGAGAACAATTTTGCAGAAGTATATCCGTAACAATTTCATTTATGTAACAGCCAAAAACAGGCAAAACAAAACAAAATGTTGTTTGGGCAAGAAACGCGTCTAAGGTAAAATTATATAAACAAAAGGAAAATTAAAAACGCAAAATTCTGGATTGTCATTTGTGTTTGAGGGTAGATGAGCAGGAGTGGGGTGAGGGAGAACGTCACACACTGAGAAGCTCAAAGTTGGGGGTGTTGTTCCCATTTGTAAAACAGGGCAGCAGATCCACAAATGTCCCCTGAACGTTCAGTATGTCATTTTTTTATTATTATTGAGGTGGAGTCTTGCTCTATCGCCCGGGCTGGCGTGCACTGGTGCAATCTCAACTCACTCCAACCTCCGCTCCTGGGTTCAAGCAATTCTCCTGTCTCAGCCTCCCAAGTAGCTGGGATTACAGGTGCATGCCACCATGCCCAGCTAATTTTTGTAATTTTTTAGTAGACACGGGGTTTCACCACGTTGGCCAGGCTGGTCTTGAACTCCTGACCTTGTGGTGATCTACCTGCCTCGGCCTCCCAAAGTGCTGGGATTACAGGCATGAGACGCTGCGCCCGGCCTGTCATTATTCTTTAACAGTATCTACCTCATATCTAATAAATATGTAATCTTTCTTTTCAAATGAAACAATTTTCAAAAACCTTACCTTTCTGTCCAAATGGAGCTCAGGTATCCTCTTGTCCCTGAAGACAGGGTGATAAGGAGGGCAGGCACAGGGTGTGGAGTCTAACAGACTTAGGTTTAATTTTAGATAAGTTATTTCTTTCTTTCCTCATCTGAAAATCCTTCAAAGGGTTTTTGTGAGAATTAAATGAGAAAATACATACCAGGTACATTTTAGTTTCTCAAGAAATATTAGTTCCACTTTCACCAAAGGCCCCATGTCTCCCTGCTTCGTGTCTCATAACATGTTCTAGTAGCGTGTTCTACATTAAAATAGAATTATTTGGCCAGGTGCGACGGCTCACGCCTGTAATCTCAGCACTTTAGGAGGCCAAGGCAGGCGAATGACCTGTGGTCAGGAGTTTGAGACCAGCCTGGCCAACAAGATGAAACCTTGTCTCTACTAAAAATACAAAAATTATCTGGGGATGGTGGAGGGCGCCTGTAATCCCAGCTACTTGGGAGGCTGAGGCAGGAGAATCACTTGAACTCGGGAGGCAGAGGTTGCAGTGAGCTGAGATCGTGCTATCGCACTCCAGCCTGGGTAACAATAGTGAAACTCTGTATAAAAAAAAAAATTATTTTTATACTTACCTTTACTTGACTTTCCATCCCTACCACTAAATCATAAGCTGTTTATGAGCAAAGAATATGCATGGCCTCTAACAGATACTCAATTTTGTTGAATAGGACTAAAATAGTACAATCTAGAAATAAAGATTGGTATTCAATTTTAACATTCAATTTAGATACAAGAAATCATTTTTTAAGTAACTTAACTGAAACATTAAGTAAATTTGGAGAGATCTTTAGGCTGAGTTTGAAAGCCCTTGAAATGAAATAATTGAATGCCCCACATATTTCAAGGTTTACTCTCTTTTCACTTCTCCCCCTTTTTGTTGGTAAAACAACAAAGGTTGAACACTAAGGTTAAATTAAAATGCCTTTCCCTTAGGACTCTGATTTTCACCAGCGATCTTGTTTCACCCATTCCTTTTCATTCTCAATCATGTAATATTTATGTATTCCCTTCTTCTATTAATTCCTTTTTTGAAGTATTGTTGGCATGGATGATGATACAGTGTACTAAGTCTTACAATTGAGTAGCACCTTACTATACATATGATTTCATTTGCTTCTCATAACTAGGTAACAGGGAAAGCCCTTGCCTAAGATCACACATCTGATAAGTGATAGAGTCAGGACTTGAACCCAGGTATTTTACCAGTGATAGAATGTGCCCCTTTCATTAAACATTCATTCCTTTGTTTTACAGATTCGAAGATATCCCTTGGAAGGTTTCGTGACTGAAAACAGAGAGGCAGGGATTGTTTTTGGCTCTCTGCCTATATATAGGGTGAGTTGGAGTTTCTAGGAGTAGAGTGGTAACAGAACACTAGGGAATCTGCCGTGTCATTTCTGACCCTGGGCTACCAAGCAAGGTTGGAGAAAATCACACAATCAAGTTGACGGTTGCCTCCAAAAATGTATTATGTGCAGTCCCAGAAAAGTCTTGGGCTATGTATGTCAATGACTGGATTCCTTGTCTCTGTCAAACCACATGGTGGTTATTTTGAACTTTACTCTGGTGGCTCATCAACTGCAGGGTAAAATCCAAATGCCTTAGCTTGGCTTACAAAGCCTCCAGGATCCACCCTCTTTTTTTCACCACCTTCTCCCCACACTCTGCCTATGTTCCAAACACATGAAATTACTTTCCATGCCTTAAGCAACACTGGTCTCTCTATCACCTCTGTAACTGTGCCTGCTCTGCCCAGGATGCGTTCATTTCTTGTTTCCCTCCAAACCCCTACTCATCATTCAAGTCTCCACCCCAGGTGTCTCATAACATGTTCTAGTAGCATGTTCTACATTAAAAATAGAATTATTTGGCCAGGTGAGATGGCTCACACCTGTAATCTCAGCACTTTAGGAGGCCAAGGCTGGTGGATGACCTGAGGTCAGGAGTTTGAGACCAGCCTGGCCAACAAGATGAAACCTCGTCTCTACTAAAAATTCAAAAATTAGCTGGGCATGGTGGAGGGTGCCTGTAATCCCAGCTACTTGGGAGGCTGAGGCAGGAGAATTGCTTGAACTCAGGAGGCAGAGGTTGCAGTGAGCTGAGATCGTGCCATTGCACTCCAGCCTGGGCAACAATAGTGAAACTCTGTCTTACTATTTCTTGGGTTAGTTAATTAACCCAAGAAATAATAAACCAAACAGCAAATAATTCAACTTAACTTATATCTTAAATGTTATCTTTCCTAAGAACATTTTGTAACAGGTATCAAACACTTAAGCTAACAGATGATACTAAAGGGTGAACTATCAAGATTTAATAGTGAATTTCTAAAAAGAAGACTGAATGCAGTGTCTCACACCTGTAACGCCAGAACTTTAGGAGGCAGAGGCAGGGAAACTGCTTGGGCCCAGAAATTCTAGACCAGCCCAGGCAATATAATGAGATCCTGTCTCTATTTTAAAAATAAAAAATAAAGCCGGGCACGGTGGCTCATGCCTGTAATCCCAGCACTTTGGGAGGCCGAGGCGGGAGAATCAGAAGGTCAGGAGTTCAAGACCAGCCTGGCCAACATAGTGAAACCCCATCTCTACTGAAAATACAAAAAAATCAGCCGGGCGTGGTGGCAGGTGCTTGTAGTCCCAGCTACTTGGGAAGCTGAAGCATGAGAGTCACTTGAACCCAGGAGGCGGACGTTGCAGTGAGCTCAGATCGCGCCACTGCATTCCAGCCTGGGTGACACAGCAAGACTCTGTCTCAAAAATAAATAAATAAATAAAAACAAATAAGTAAATAAAAATAAAATAAAGATTTAATACTGAACAACTAGGAAGAAGGGGGAGGGTGTATTTTGAAGTAGCTGGGCCTCCTCACTCTTCATCCCCACTCCTGAATTCATGGTATGGAAGTAATCACTTTGAGTGTATCTAACTGACGTCTTTATGGCTTCCAGATATCAAGCCCCACTAGTCTAAGATTTCTTCCACTGATTGGTATAGAAGCCCAAAAGGACTCTTCAGATGGCATTACAGGAAAGAAGAAGGGAGGTCATGTTCAACATGAAAAAGTAAGTTAGTGCTAATTTCACAGTTAACTCCAAGTTCAGTGTATCCTATTTCTGTTTTTTTTTTTTAATTATGTCTCTGTTTTGAGAAACATTCTGAACCTAAAATCATTTCAGTTCATACTTTTTATGAATATTCCAGATGTGTGTGTTTTAGCTCAGTGAGATGAAAACCATAAGTTTGCTGGACAGAGAGAGAAAAAAATCAAATAAGACCAATAAGCCTGAGCTAATGAAGCTTATCTAGAGCTTTATGACTGAAATTCACTGAGTTGTTCTAGAAACTATTTGGCACAACATAGAGGAGGGCTGTGTCACCATCCTTGTGTCTTAATTTAGTTGTACCCACAGAGTAAAGCCATGACATCAATCAGTTTCTGTCTTAGCTGCAAGAATTTTTCTAATTATTAATAAAAATAACTGGCTGGGTGTGGTGGCACATGCCTGGAATCCCAGCACTTTGGGAGGCCAAGGTGGGCAGATCACCTGAGGTTGGGAGTTCGAGATCAACCTGACCAACATGGAGAAACCCTGTCTCTACTAAAAATACAAAAAATTAGCTAGGCATGGTGGCGCATGCCTATAATCCCAGCTATTCAGGAGGCTGAGGCAAGAGAATCGCTTGAACCTGGGAGGCGGAGGTTGCAGTGAGCCAAGATCGTGCCATTGCACTCCAGCCTGGTTAAGAAGAACAAAACTCCATCTCAAAAATAAATAAAATAAATAAAAAATGAACATGCAGTGCTTTATAGTTTGCAGTGTTTTTATAAATGATTCTTTTGATTTTCACAATAAGTACAAAGAAAATATTAGACTCTCTTAGAGTTGGGAAAAAAATGGAGCCTAAAGTAAGGGCAAGTGCCTTGCCAAAGATCACATACAAATTAAGTGATAAGCTGAGATCTACTCTGACTCCAAATTTCATGCTCACTCAATTAAACCGTGATAGCCTACACAAGTATCACTATATAACCTATCATCCTTCGACTAGTTCTAGAAGCCCTCATGGGCCTAACTGACTGTGGCCATTTATCCAGTCATTAAAATAGATCAAACATTAGGAGGAAGATATAGCACATGGAAATTTTTTATAAGTCCCCTTTCTATGAAGTAGATCAAAATTAAAAAGGAGTTGGCTTTTCTTGATTGTGCCTATTTCAGTAATAGATAACAAATGCTGATAACAACAATGACAATATTTAAAGCTGCTTTGTTTAATTAATATTGCAAACTTCACCATAATATTGTTAGCTTGTGCACTTAATGAGAATAAGAATGATTTCTGTTAATCATCAATTCTGGCAATTATTTGAGTAAGAATTTTTGGTATTAGAAGAGTTTTTTGTTAAAAAAAAATCCTTTACTTTTAATTGTTTTATGTAACCGATGAATAACAGTTGTATAAATAATCCAAAACTTGTCTAGTGATCTGGGAATGAAAAAAATATTCAAAACTAAAAGGTAATGAAGAAAGTATTTGTATTTTTTTTCTGCATGACTCTGTGAAAATATGCACTCGGTTTTATAATTCATATATTTTATGCCTTCTATTTGCATTCTTATTTAAATTTTATCTCATCTGATATTAAATATACTTTACATTCTTTAAGTAAATACTAACTGACAGAAAGAAGAGGACCAAATATGTCTTAGGTACCAGAAGGAAGACAATATGGAATTTAAAATGATTCACAGTTAATCTACATAAAGATTAATCTACACTCCAATAACCAGAATTTGACTCTACTGTACTTAATTTTATTAGATATCATAAAGAATGATAAATTATTTATCCAAACACAAAGACATTTTTAACACACCTGATGTTCTGATAGATGCTTCATTTTCTCTTAATCACTCTGATAAGTCGTTGATCTCACCAGTAAGACAAAAGGAATCGATGTCTTCATTTGTTTATAGAAAATGGATGCCTTAATTTGCTTAAATTGAAAAACCATGTCATAAAACTCTCTTCTGGTTTACTAAAGGAAATAGTTAAGTGTGGTCAGGAGGTCGAAATTGGTTTCCAATATAAAATTAAGATCTTTTTAGAAAATTGGGCACTTAGTAAGATGACAAAATCTGGAAACTGGGATAAAGTACCACTATGTTGACTGTCTACAATTTTAGAACTCCAAACAGCCTAAATGGAAAAATAGTGGATGAAATAAAATCAGTAATTGGACACCAAATGCCTGTTTTCATAAAAGCACTTCCAAAATGGCGGGCATAAAATGACCTCAGAAATTTGGGAGGAGAAATTTCATTTTAATGAAACAAATATTTATGGAATACCTTAAAATATTCATCATGTCCCCTGTACTGTTCTGAGCACCAGGAACGCATTTATAGATCAAGGAACACACAGTACATTTGGAAGAAAGTCCTCTGAGCAAAGGGTTCAATAACAGTTATCTTAGTCTCTTTTGACTTCCTATTTTTAAATATAGAAATGCTAATTCTGAATATGAACTTCTTTAAATCATTTGTACATCTCTTTAGAATTAAGTAACACATTACAAAATATTAATCATGGTACAACAAAAGATAAATCAGAATATGAGTTTATATTTCCTTTTCAGTTTAAATGTGGGAAGAGAAGGGAAAAATGTGAACTTTGGAAAGCGTAACCCATTTTCAAAGTTGTGGAAACACGTCCAATCATACAAAAATGGCTAGATGAAAGATGGTATATGTGATAACATACTCCATAGTTTTTCCGAAGTGTCATTTTCCAAATAACAGGCCAGATGCAGTGGCTCATACCTATAGTCCCAGCACTTGGGAGGCTGAGCCAGTCGGACTGATTGAACCCAAGAGTTCAAGACTAGTCTGGGCAACACAGTGAGACCTTGTCTCTACAAAAAAAAATACAAAAATGAGTTGGGTGCAGTGGGGCACACCTGTAGTCCCAGCTACTTGGGAGGCTGAGGTGGAAGGATCACTTGAGCCTGGAAATTGGACATTGCAGTGACCTGAGATTGTGCCACAGCATCTCCAGCCTGGGTGACAGAACAAAAATCTGTCTCAAAAAAAAAAAAAGTATCTAATGACAGAGAGATTCTCACAATTTTATTTTAGGTGAAAAGAATATATAAACTGTAACTCAGTAATATTTCTAATGATAACAGCAAACCTTTATTTTCAAGGTAATGCACCCAGTATGATACTGTGCACATGTTATGCACTCTTTCAGTTCATTTTTGCAACAACACTTTGAAGTAGTCGCAATGATTGTCCTCATGTTACAATTAAGAAAACTGAAACACAGAGGATAAGTAATTCCTCTAAGATTCCAAAAGAAGCAAGTTCATAGAGCTGGGATAAACCTAGTCATTTAACTTCGGAGCCTGGACACTTAAATACAACGCAGTGTAATTCAGAGATGGGCAAGCCGCTAGGTCTCTTCTGGTCAGAATTAACAATTAATGAACACCAGAGAACCCCACCTTCCCATATTTTTCATTCTCCTCACTGATTTAATTTTTTTTCATAGCTCTGACCACTACATGACTTTATATCATATAAAAATTCATTTTTTCTAAAAGCATTTTTCATATAGCATCATTTTTCCCCTTAAAAAGTCATTTTTATTGCCTTTATATCACTAGAATGTAAGACCCACGAAGGCAGAAACTTTGCCTGCTGTAGTGCCAATTTCTAGAACATAAGAAACGCTACAGAAACATCTACTGAATGAAATAGTGAGTTAGTTTTTGAAACAAGTGGAAAAAGAAAAAGAGAAAATGAAAGAAAGATCTGTACAGCTTGGGAATTCCCTCGGCTGGAGTTTAGCAGGTTGATCCAGGGAGCTAAGCCTCCTACTTTGTCTGTTGGAGAAAGAGAAGTAGTCACGTGACCTGTTAATGTCCAAGCTTAAAGGATCTGTAGGTGGTTGAATCGTGACCTTAGGAGCTCAGTCTTTCCCCTTTCTTTATAACTCCCTACATGTCTTCTTCCCTTTTTCTTCTTTCTTTCTTCTTCCCCATAATAGACCATAAAACCAAATTGATGTGTATTGTGGATATTGGTTGAACACTATTGATATGAATTTTTAAATCAAATTAGTTTAAATTGCTATATCTGTTTCTTCCAAAAATAACCAATGCAAAACAAACTTTTATTAGCTGGAGGTGGTGGCACACGCCTGTGCTCCCACCTACTCAGGAGGCTAAGATGGGAGGATTGCTTGATTGAGCCCAGGAGGTTGAGGCTGCAGTGAGCTGTGATGGTGCCACTGCACTCCAGCCCGGGTGACAGAGCAACACCCTGTCTCAAAACAAAGCAAAACACAACAAAAACCAAACTTTCATTCCTCATTTGTGTGATTGATAATCACTTGATTTTATTTCCCTATGAGTCACTGGACTCTGATGTTCTTAATTTACAATGTTAATTATTAATTAAACAAGTCTTGTTTTGTTTTGTTTGAACCAACCCTTTCCAGACTGTGCAGCTGAATCCCAGAATGGATAATTGCCCAGTTAAGTAGCTCTTCAGCTTCTGCTTGTCCACTGCATCCTTCAGAAGCCCCACCTCGCACTTTTAACACACTTTTACCTTGAAGTCCCACAGAATTGTTAAGTAAATAACTATTCATTTTTTCTGAGCAGATTAAAATCTCCATATAAATTAGCAATACAACTTGACTCCGGAAAATTGTGTTTGTCAGTATAATGCCAGTTACTAACGGATATGCTTTTTATTTCACAGGTATCACGGAGAAGAAGCTTGAAAAAAAATTTAGTCCCACAAATAAATCTGGCTTCTTCCTTCTTCCCAGCTATACCTAAGTAAAAAGGAAAAATCAGAAATGGCTGCTGCACATAAAATGGCGACGTTTGGACGGTACCTGCTGTTTATTTCAGGATGAGAGGGAGAGACCACCAAACACTATCAGTCATCTGTGGTGTCAGGTCATCCTATTGATGGGGAAGATTCTTTAGGAGTTCTGGTGACTCAACTCTGAATACCGAGCAAGCAGCAAGCAGCCAGAAGCTTAGGCAGTGTTTCTTATTGACTATCAGCAAACTGACACATAAGGAAACAAATGAAATCAACAGCATTAGTAGGTCTGAAATAATACGGTTATCAATGTTTAGCTTTCCACCTCCTCCCATTGTTCACCTTACTCTGGAGCCAGAATGACTCAGAACACGTGCAGTAAGAGGCATTTTCAGGTCATGCTGTGTGTTGTACAAAGAGAATCATTATTAAAAAGAAAAATGCACCAGTCAGATGTCTAGATGTTTGTCGTCTTCATTTAGAGAAATATTATCTGGAAGAAAATGTCCTAAGTTTCTTAACATCAGAAATTATCTCTATGTAGTCCAGACGTAACTCCAGATAAATATAAAAGAAGGCAAAGAAAGGAAGAAAAATGGGTCAAAGAAATAGAAAAAGCACAGTAACATAATAGATTTAACCTTAAATATGTCAATAATTATGAAACCTTTAATAGATTAAGTATGCAAGTTAAAAAAGTTGTCAGAATGGATTAAAAAACAAAATCCAACTATATGTTGTTATAGGAAACACATCTAACATACAAGGACACCAAACTCTTGAAGATAAAAGAATGAAAAAAGATGTATGATGCAAAAACTAACCTAAAGAAAATCAACGTAGCCATATTAATATTAAAATACAATGTAAGAAAATAAACAAGAGTCTTCATAACAGTTTTATTAATAATAACTCAAAATTGGAAAAAGCCTAGTTTCCACAACAGAAGAATAACTAAACAAACTATAATAGAGGAGGACAATGGAATCCTCAGCAATTAAAAGGAATAAAATGCTAATGCAGGCATTAACATAGGCCAATCTCAAGAATATGTCAAGTCAAAAGAACTTTGCAGAAAGAACACATGTTGTATGATTCCATGTTTATAAAATTCTACAACAAGGAAGACTAATATTCAGTTTAAAAAAGTAAGACAATGGTGGTCTCTGGGAGAGAGGGCAAATGTCACAGACAGATTTAGAAGGCGTATGAAAGAACTTTCTGGGGTGAATGATAACGTTCTTCATCTTAATAAAGTTTGGGTTATACAGCTATGTGGGCATCTCAAAATTTTTTGAATGCTATTTCTGCATTTCATTGTATGTGATTTTTTTCCAAAAATTAAGAATTGGAAACTAATATTCTCATTGATATGCATGCTAATAGGATCACTAGTGTCTTCAACTTACTTTGAAATGAATCAAAAAAAAAATAAGATGGACTAACAGAGGGATGGACTAATAGATGGGTATGTGGTTTATGATCTTTAAAACCACATTAATTATAGAATCTAGGTGGTAGGAATATAGGTATTCATTATAGAATTCTTTCAAATTCTCTGAGTGTTTTTATTTTTTCCATATTAAAAGAGAGGCAGAAAATAGTTTAATGAAGAAATCAATATAACATTTTAGAGAAAACTTTAAGGAACTCTATATAAATGCAAAGGTATATTTATGTTCATGGCTTTGAGGATTCCATATTGGAAAGATCTAAGGTCTTTCTATACTAGTCATCTATTGCTGTGAAACAATAAAAAAAAAATGAGTGGCTTGAAACAGCAATCATTTATGAGCTCGTAACTCTGTGGGTTAGCAATTTGGGCTGCCCCACTGGGGCATTTCTTCTGGTCTCGTCTGGTGCCACTCACACAACTGCAGTCAGTGGCTGCGGTGAGTGTCTAAGTAGTCTAAGATGGCCTCCTTGTGTTTGATGCTGGCTACTGGCTGGACTTCTCTTTCCGTGTGATCTCTCATCTCTGAAGAGCCACGGGGCCAAATTACAGGGCTCACACCTGTAATCCCAGAACTTGGGAAGGCTGAGGTGAAAGGATTGCTTGAGCTCAGAAGTTTGAGACCAGCCTAGGCAACATAGCAAAACTCTGTTTCTACAGGAAATACACAAATTAGCTGGGTGTGGTGACACATGCCTGTAGTTCCAGCTACTGGAGATGGTGAGGTGGGAGGATCACTTGGACCTGGGGTATCAAGGCTGCAGTGAGCTGAGACCGCACCACTCCACACCAGCCTGCGTGAGAAAGTGAAACCCTGTCTCAAACACAAAACAAAACAAAAACACAAAGAACTGAGACCCCAGTTCTCCACATAATGATCTGATGGTTTCAAGAAGGTAGAAACAGAAGTTCAAGATCTCTTGAAGCATTGAGTACAAAAGAAAAGATAGGTAAATTGAATTATATTACAGTTTAAAATTCCTGTTTACCAAAGAGAGACTATTAAGAAAGAAAAAAGGCAAGCTGTAGAATGGCAGAGATTTTTTATTACCTGTAACTAAGAAACAACTTATATCTAAAATATATAAAGAACTCCAAAATATCAATAAGAAAAATCAAGGCAATCCAGTAAGATCGGCAAAAAACATGAACTGACACTTCAGAGAAGAGGCTCTGCAGATAGCCAATACATGTATTAAAAAGCGCTCAACTTTCTTAATACTAATCAAGGTAATCAGAACCATATTAGATAAAAGAATAAAAGAATCAACCAAAAAAAAAAAAAACTCGTGGGACTAATAATCAATTATACCCAAGTTTATAGGATCTAAGATTAATATGCAAAAGTCAATTGCTTCCCTATATACCAGCAATGAACAAGTGGAATTGAAATTAAAAACACAATACTTAAGCACAAATCCAACAAAAATCTGTAAAAGATCTATATGAGAAAAACCCCAAAACTCTGATGAAAAAAAATCAAGTAACTAAATAAATGGAGAAATATTCCATGTTCATGGGTAAGAAGATTCAATATCATCAAGATGTCAATTTTTCCCAACTTGATCAAAAAATTCAATGCAATCCCAACCAAAACCCCAGAAAATTACTTTGGGGATACTGAGAAATTGATTCAAAAGTTAATAAGAAGAAGCAAAAGACCCAGAATAGCAAACAATGTTGAAGAAGAAGAATGAAGTTGAAGGACTGATACCGAGATTTAGTATAAAGCTATCCTATTCAAAACAGTGTGGTACTGGCAAAGGACTTCAGAAATAGATCAATGGGACAGAATAGAGAGCCCAGAAATACAGACCCACATAAATAAAGTCAACTGATCTTTGACAAAGGAGCAAAGATAACGCAGTGAAAGACAGACTTCCACACATGGTGCTGAAACAACTGGACATCCATGTGCAAAAATGAATTCAGATGCAACCTTACATCCTTCCCAAAAATTAGCTCAAAATGGATTATAAGCCTAAATGTAAAACTGTAAAACTCCTAGAGGATAACATAGGAGCAAGGAAGGAAGGAAGGGAGGGAGGGAGGGCGGAAGGGAGGGAGGGAAAAGAAAAGAAACCACAAGGAAGCAGTTTCCATAAGAATTGGGTTATGGGGTGGTGGCTTAAGCTTGCAATCCCAGCACTTTGGGAAGCTGAGGCAGCTGGATCATCTGAGTTCAGAAGTTTGAGACCAGCCTAGCCAATGTGGTGAAACCCCATCTCTACTAAAAACACAAAAATTATCTGGGCATGGTGGCGGCGCCTATAATCCCAATTAATCAGGATGCTGAGGCAGGAGACTTGCTTTAACCTGGCAGGCTGAGGTTGCAGTGAGCCGAGATCACACCATTGCACTCCAGCTTGGGTGACAAGAGTGAAACTCCATCTCAAAAAAAAAAAAAAAAAAAAAAAATTGGGATAGTGGTTATCTTTTCAGCAGAAGGAAAGTGTAGTTATTGGGAGGGGGTATGGTAGATTTGTACTGTGTCAACTTAGCTTAGCTGTAACTACTTTATCTAGAATTTTCTTCGATGTAATTCTAAGTTAGCATAGGCTACCTGAACCTGGGTATAATACGGAAGGCAGAAGTGAAGCAAGCGCCATATATTTTTGTGCACAAAAGGTAGGTGCAAAGTACTGATGCGTTTAGTGGATGTTGTCCCTGATCTGCTGAGTCACCTGGGGATGAGGCAACCTCTGCTCTTATATCTATCTACCCCAGACCTTCTTCTTTAGCTTTTCCAACTCCTGGACCAGATTGCCTGCCTTGCTAATTTCAGACCCAGTGTAAAACCCAGAAGCAACAGCTGAATATAAACTGTTCACCAAGCCACCGCAATTGTGCAAAGTGAAATCCTCATAAGAAACCCCACGTTCTGTAGCAGCCCTCAGTTTCCTCTGATGGAAACAGAGTGATAAGGGGCATGGAAGAGGCCTCCTGGCTTCTGGGAACATTCTATTTCTTGACTTGCTGATGGTTACAGTGATGTTCCCTTGGTGATGATAAATTACGCTTTACACCTATGATTTGTTCAATTCTCTGTAGGTATGCTATATTTCCCAATGAAAGTTATATATTTTAAAAAAACCTCAAAATTACGTGTTATGGCATTAAAAATAGAACAAAAATGCTCTCATGACCTGATGTTTAGAATTACTCCATGCTGTACCTTTAAAAAATAGACTAGTTTCTCTTAAAAATTGTGTTTTGGCCAGGCACAGTGGCTCACGCCTGTAATCCCAGCACTTTGGGAGGCCGAAGCGAGCAGATCATGAGGTCAAGAGCTCGAGACCATCCTAGCTAACATGGTGAAACCCCGTCTCTACTAAAAATACAAAAATTAGCTGGGCGTGGTGGCGTGCGCCTGTAGTCCCAGCTACTCAGGAGGCTGAGTCAGGAGAATCACTTGAACCCAGGAGGCGGAGGTTGCAGTGAGCCGAGATCACGCCACTGCACTCCAGCCTGGCACCTTGTGACAGAGTGAGACTCTGTATCAAAAAAAAAAAAATTGTGTGTTTTATTTCTAAATAATCAGCTATAAGAGAAGGATTAAAGCTGCTAAAAAGTTCCTTGGTGATGTCCTAAACTGGACCGGTTTGGGGCCCGGAAAAAAATGTCATGTGACATTTCATTCATCTTGGAATTTGAGTGGTACTTAGCATACAGAGTTGTCGTAAGGATTAAATGAGTTAATACATAAAAAATGCCTGGTGCCCTACCCGTAGGAAGCACTCGTTAAGTGCTTGCCATTATCATCATTCTTCATGTTGTTGTTAGTATTATGTCCTCTTGCATAATATATAAGAAAAACATAAAAACTGTATAGATTCTACATATCAGCTAAGGCAATGATTCTCAGATAGCTGAACACTGGAATCATGAGGGGAAATTTCGTAAAATCAGACTTCCTGTAGCTGTGGAGGGGGGGAATGTGCAGAATAATTTCTCCCAAATATGTGCACAACCTAATCCCCAGAATCTGTGCCTGTGTTACCTTACATGGAAAAGAGGACTCTGCGGGTGTGATTACATTAAGGGTTCTGAGGTGGGAGATTATTCGGGATTAGCCAGGTGAGCTCAAGGTAATGCCGAAAGTATAAGAAGCAGGAGAGAGAGTTAAAGTCAATAAATAGAGATTTGGTGACAGAAGCAAGGGTTGGTGTGAGGTGCTTTGAAGGTAGAAGGAACTCACAAGAATGTGGGCTACCTCTGGAGCTGGAAAAGCAGGAACACAGATTCTCCCTGGAGCCTCCAGCAGGAACACGGCCCTGCAGACATCTTGAGTTTAGCCCCGAGAGACTCATTTCAGACTTCTGGCCTAGAGAATTCTAGGATAATAAGTCTGTGTTGTTTTAAGCCATTAAGATAGTGTTGATTTTTTATAGCAGCAGGAAAAAAACTAACGGGGGCCAGGGATTAGAGTTCTATTTCAGTCTCAGGGATGAGGTGTAGGCATCACTTTCATTGTTACTGTTTTAATCTCTGCAGGTGATGGCTCCTCACTGCCAGGGTTAAGAAGTACTGATCTAGGAGGGTGAAGGAGAGGGTAAAATATTTTGAGAACAAAGGAGGTGCATGTCATCATGGGGTAGCTCTAACAGAGAAATTCAAGATTACAGAATAAGGGATATTCTACTTTGATTCTGGAGCAAAGTAAGGAAGAAATATTAACTAGACCCTGAGTGCTTGAACAGAGGGGCCACGAGTCTCCTAACTCACAGTGAAGATTAGGCTGGGCAATGAACTTCGGCTATACGCCACATGTTATTTAATTTATTTATTATGTTTGAGTGTTTTGCTTTGTTCTTTGTTTGTTTTTAGCAGAACTACATTATAAAATTTTTGAAAGCAGGGAAATTTTATACTTTTAGAAATTTGATGAAATTGAGTTACTGAATTAAATCTAACAGAGAATTCAATGTTGGCCGCAAAAACCTGGCTATCTTTATTCTATAATATCCTGAAACCCCATCTGCCATTTAATTCAGCCCAATTTTGAGGCCAAGCCCACCCACCTGTCTGCGTGTGGCCTCAATATTTTGTGCCATCTCTCATTATATTTTAGGATGACATAATAAGATTTATTCTAGTCTACCAGGTTTTACTCCCACCAAGCTGGAAACAGTTCATAATAATTACCAATGTGATAATAATCACCAATGATATTTTTTACATGAAACAAAAAAAGTCTAAAATATATAGGACAAAGTATATATTTTCAACATAAGCCAAGTATCAGAAAAGACAGTCATATACTTTGGCCAGCATATCTGGTATGAAACAAGAACATTTTCTCCACTTCCTTCAGATATCTGCTCAAATGTCACCTTATGTCAGGGGGCGAGGGGAAGGAAAGCATTAGGGGAAATACCTAATGTAGATGATGGGTCAATGGGTGCAGCAAACCACCATGGCACAGGAATACCTGCAGGTAACAAATCTGCATGTTCTGCACATGTACTCCAGAACTTAAAGTATAATAATGAAAAAAGTGAGAGTCCTTATCTGACCATCCCTATTTGGAATGGCACCTTCCACTCCTGCCTTTCCACGTGCACCCCTAAGCTCTCCATCCTTCTTACTGGTCCATTATAGTGTTTTGCACCGGTCCATGCTATCATTTGCTTATTTTTCTTATTAGCTGCTACTCCTCCCTAGAAGACAAGCTCTCTGAGAGTGGGAACTATGGTCAGATCATGCACTACGTCCCCAAGGTCTAGAACCGTGCCTGGCACAGAGTAAGCACCTGTAAGTATTAGCTGAATGGCAGCTTGATATACATGATGTAGTGGGAACATCACCAGGCTTGGAATTAGGACGTCACTGCTCATTGTCCAGCCTGTTCTGACTCACAAGCTGTGTGACAGCAGGTAAGTGACTTAATCTTCCTGATCTTCAATTTTCGTATCTGGAAAATAGGAGTGTCACCTGCCCTGTTTACCTCGGTGTCTTCAATTTAGGTTCAACAAATTGAAATCATGTGGCCCAGTCTGGTCTTGAACTTCTGGCCTTAAGCAATCCTGTTGCCTCTGCCTTCAAAAGTTCTGGGATTACAGATGTCAGCCACCACACCCAAACCCACAAATCTTTTTCCAAATTTTATTTTAAGTTTCCAGCTTCCTTTTATGAATGATCGTGTCTGAATAAGCTTCCTTTCATGAATGATTGTGTCATGAATAAATTCTTTCTCTCAAAGCTGACCCATTTTTTATAAAGTACAACCAAAATAAAACAAAGTCTACTTGCAAATCCAAATTTCAGTGGTAAGACCGGGTGTGGTGGTTCATGCCTATAATCCCAGCACTTTGGGAGACCAAGGCAGGCAGATCACTTGAGGTCAGGGGTTCCAGACCCATCTGGCCAACGTAGTGAAACCCCATCTCTACTAAAAATACAAAAATTAGCCAGATGTGATGGCATACACACCCCTGCAATCCCAGCTACTTGGGAGGCTGAGTCACGAGAATCGCTTGAACTCAGGAAGCAGAGGTTGCAGCGAGCCGAGATCACATCACTGCACTCCAGCCTGGGCAGCAGAGTGAGACTCTGTCTCAAAAAACAAAAACAAATGAACAAAAAAACAAAATTTCAGTGGCAAGTGTTTACACAAATAGTAAGAAGTCTCTTTACAAAATGAGACTCATAAAACCTCAAAGGTTTTAAAAAATAAACTCAGATCTTTCAACATAAATATGCATACAAACGGATAAGATTCCAAAATCTTTTCTTTTTTTCATTACTAAAATCAAAATAAGCCAAATAAAAGAAAAAAAAACAGAACTTGGGGAATGAATAACACTTGACATAACATGATGAATTCTTTTTTGTTAATAAATCCTCCTGAATTGTTTTGAAAGCTACATAATCAATACAGGAGAATGTGTTATTACCAAGTCACTTAGGAGGGCTATAATAAATATGCAATCATTTTAAAAAAAAAACCAAAATAAATATTTTTGTTATGTTTATAGGCTTAAGTTTCCTTTAAATTTATTTGTTATTACATAAGAATTTTCTGGAGTTTGGGCTGCCATGTTGAAAACCTAATCGTGCAATTTACTCTTTAAAAATGTAGGAAGGGCTATGAAACTACTAAATTGTTCTCAATTAAAATGTTAAAACTGTCTGTTGATTGGTACTGAAGAGGGAGAAAGTTAATCTGCTTTCGGACACTTAAAATATCAGAGTCTCACCCCTTTCCAATTCCTTCCTCTACCCCATCTACTTCAAAGAATACCATATCTTTCTAGATTTTAGAACATCAGTATAGAATGCCATTGTGAATTCCAAATATCATTTTCTTTCATCACTCCCTTTAAAGACACTTTAAAAACATTCCCTTTGCTTCCCCCACACACCATGACATACCAAAATCAACTCATTTATTCCTCTTATTCCTCTCCTGCTCCCCATACCTCATCTCTTACCAAAGGAGTAATTTAAATTTTGCTCCTGGAAATAGGAACACTTTTACACTGTTGGTGGGACTGCAAATTAGTTCAATCATTGTGGAAAACAGTGTGGCAATTCCTCAAGGATCTAGAAATAGAAATACCATTTGACCCAGCAATCCCATTACTGGGTATAAACCCAAAGGATTGTAAATCATTCTATTGTTATAAAGACACGTGCACACGTATGTGTGTTGCAGCACTGTTCACAATAGGAAAGACTTGGAACCAACCCAAATGCCCATAAGTGATAAACCGGATAAAGAAAATGTGGCATATATACACAATGGAATATTATGCAGCCATAAAAAAGGATGAGTTCACGTCCTTTGCAGGGACATGGATAAAGCTGGAAACTATCATTCTCAGAAAACTGACACAAGAACAGAAAACCAAACACTGCATGTTTTCACTCATAAGTGGGAGTTGAACAGAGAGAACACATGGACACAGGGAGGAGAACATCACATACTGGGGCCTGTTGGAAGGTAGGGGTCTAGGGGAGGGATAGCAGAGGATGGGAGGATAGGGGAGGGATAGCATTAGGGAAAATATCTAATGTAGATGATGGGGTGATGGATGCAGCAAACCACCATGGCACATCTATACCTATGTAATAAACCTGCATGTTCTGCACATGTACCC
>CAUYLG010050967.1:0-50088 GCA_963573385.1 Cacajao melanocephalus | reverse complement strand
TTTGCAGGGACATAGATGAATCTGGAAACCACCATTCTCGGCAAACTAACAAAGGAACAGAAAACTGAACACTTTATGTTCTCAGTCATACATGGGAGTTGAACAATGAGGACACATGGACACAGGGAGGGGAACATCACATACCGGGGACTCTTGGAGTTTGGGGGGCTAGGGGAGGGATAGCATTAGGAGAAATACTTAATGTAGATGACAGGGTGATGGATACAGCAAACCACCATGGCACATGTATACCTATGTAACAAACCTGCACATTCTGCACATGTACCCCAAAACTTAAAGTACAATAAAAAAATCGGTTTTAACATATAAAAAAAAAAGATGAGATTATATTAAGTTAGGATGGGCCCTAATTCAATCACTGGTATCCTCCTAAGAGGGAAATTTGGAAAAAGAGACATCCAGGAAGAAGATGGCAATGCAACAACAGAGGTGGATACTGGAGTGATATTTAATTCAACATTGTGTCTAGAAGCCAAGTAATGCCAAAGATTGAAGGGAACCTCCACAAGCTGGAAAAGACAAAGAAGAATCCTCTTCTGCAACCTTCAGAGCACCACCCTGCTGACACGTTCATTTTGAACGTCTAGCCTCCAGAACTGCCAGAGAGTAAGTTCCTATTTTATAAGCTACCCAGTTTGTGCTATTTATTTCCCAATGCCATAGGAAACCAATGTAACACCCAGAGGAAGACCCAGGTTTTCATCATTTCAGTTTAGGAATTCTAAAAGAAAGAGAATGCTTCTGTCTTCCATATAAGCATATTTACAAATCCTAACCCCAGAATTTGAGGGACCTAACTGCTGTCACACACTGTTGATTAGACAGATCAGAGTGCCGAGGGACAGGACACCATCACTGCCCATGCCTAGGAAACGTGTGCCTCTCTCTGACTGCAGAGTCAGGAGTAGGGAACTGTGACTGGGTGTTTCCCCCAAAAAACATCCAGAGTAGGAGAAGAGCAGTTACTACACCAAAAAGGGAAGGGTGCTGATACCAACACAGGGGCAGAGATGCCAAACAAACAAACTGACATCAACAATGGCCTCATAGGTTCTCTCTTTGCATCTTACCCTGTCCCCTATTAGTCCACCCTCAAGGCTCTGCTAGACTAGTCTTCCACAAAGGCATCTCTCACCAGGTGTCCTCCTCAAAATGCATTAACAGTTCCCTTTAATTTTCAGAGTGATTGATATCTTCATCTTGCTCCTGACTCCTGTGTCATGCCCAGCCCTCCCCATTCTTCCAGCCAGATCAAACCTCTCACAGTGCTCGCCACACTCCAGTAGATTTCAAACTTCCATCTCCTTGCTCCTTCCTGGAATGTTCTTTCTACTTTCACTTTCTCCACTTGGTTCATTCCTGTTCATCCTTTTAAGATTACACTCAACTCTCAGTAGTAACCTGCTTCTCTACTCATCACCTTGAAAGGGGAAAAGTTCCCTTGTCCCCCAGCAGGGTGTGAAATGGGAGTGGGGTTCGCTTCTTCAGTGTTCCGCTGCTCAAACCTCTAGGGGAGCATACAGACTGTGACCCCACGGCAGTGTCTAGGGGTGAATGTTTACAGCTCCTGAAGCCCCAGTGGGCCTGTGTTACAGGGTGCTCTCTTCATTTGCTGTCTATAGGCAGCTTATGTTAACCAGCTCAATCAGATCCTCTACCTTGTCGCAAGGACAGAGGGTTTTCTGTATCCTGGGTTCTTGCCTTGGGGTACTAGAAGAATGGGATCACACATGGGCTTGGAGGATGAGTGCAAAGTTTTACTGAGTGGAAGTAGCTCTTAGCAGATGGGGGAATCAGAAGGGAGATGGTCTTGCCCTGGAGTTGGGCTGCGTGGTGGCTCCAGGCTCTCTTCTGACTGCCCTGGCCAAATTCCACATCTTCTGCATTTAGATGGCCTGTTGGCCTGCCAGTGCCTGTCTTGTTTTTCTGCTGGTGGGCTCTCAAGGACCAGCCGCTGTGTCTTCTTCTGCCGATGTGCTTCTCTCACATCCGGCTGCCTGTGTGTCTGCCCGCTAGGGTCTCAGGGTTTGTTGTTGTTGTTGTTGTTTTCTGAGATGGAGTCTTGCTCTGTCGCCCAGGCTGGAGTGCAGTGGTGCGATCTTGACTCACTGCAACCTCTGCCTCCCAGGTTCAAGCAATTCTCCTGCCTCAGCCTTCTGAGTAGCTGAGATTACAGATGCCGCCACCTCCCTAGGCTAACTTTTGTATTTTTAGTAGAGATGGGGTTTCACCATATTGGCCAGGCTAGTCTCGAACTCCTGACCCTGTGCTTCACCTGCCTCTGCCTCCCAAAGTGCTTGGATTACAAGCATGAGCCACCTCACCCTGCTGGGTCTCAGGTTTTTATAGGACCAGGATGGGGACATAGCGGGGCAGGTTGGCCTTGGAAAATGCAACATTTGGGCAGGAAATGCCTGTCCTCATCCAGGTCTGTGGGGGTGGAGCCCCAGCCAGGGACCACGTCCTCCTCTACACAGCCCTTCCCTTCCCCACTTCAGTATCATTTAAAGGCACCACGCTTTTCCCTTCCCAGCACTTCCGTATCAGCCTCACCTTCTAGATTCGTATCTCTAATCTGTAGTACAAGAGCAAGAATTATTAATTTCCAGGAGAGATCCCTTCAAACCCCAATAACTGAAGGGTGGATTTCTGATCTCTTTTATGGACCTCATGGGGCTGACAAAAAACATAGAAATACATCAAATGACTTCTGGCAAAATTATCTTTCTCTAGCAACAAAACACTCTCTAATTCTGAAATCCTAGTCTTGCTATAAATAAAAAATTTAGAAGCTAGAAAGACTTGTTATGCAGCAGATAAAATAGATGTTGCTATAAATCAAATAAAAGTGAATTATTAATTCGAAAACTAAGAAAAGGAAGATGCAATCTACAGATATGATTAGAGAATTATTGTGAAAAGCCTGAACACCTCTTAGATACCAAATCTCATTCTAGGATCTGGAAATCCCATCTAGCTCATCTTGGCAGCGTCATCATAAAATTCAGATCTCATAAGAAAAAGTAGCACATGAAGCTAGGATCATTGATTTATACCTCAGCACTGAGTGTAACACTTAATACAGTAATATAGTAAATAAGCTCAAGCCTCAAACTAGTTTAGTTCAAATCTATGTTCTGCCATTACAATATGTGGCGCTGGGAGCTTATTCAAACTCCTAACATGTCTCACCTGTAAAAGTGGGATGAAAATACCACCTCTTCATAGGACCCAAGCACTTAAAACAGTAGTTGACATATAGTAAGTGTTTGGTAAATCTTTGGATTACATTCTCTCCAGTCTTTTAGCAGGACCACAAAGAATAAAGGAAAACCAAGGGAAAGGATACAAAGAGCATGGGGGCAGACCTCATGCAAGACGGGGGCTGACAAAATAGTGAGATGGAGGGCATAGATGCTGAACCTGGGCTCTGGAGGCATCCTTGTTTTAGCCAGGACTGGCATTAACTGGAAGCAAGTTGAATGACAGAGGTCTCAGTTACTTATTCAGGGCCCATCATTTCTCTGTGATGGCCTTTCTCAACTTAGAAGCTCCTTTGGATGAGTCTGAAAGTACAATTTCCACCTTCAGTTTTTTCACTGTTTCTCCACTCTTCTGGCAGGAAGGGGAAACTTTCAGGGATGCAACTCACAGATGCTCTAGAATCCAGCAAGGAAAAAAAGTTCTTGTTGGGATGTGGCAATTCACCTCACTGCCGTGCACAGAACGGTGCGAGGGAGAACTAGTTGTGGCTTTAAAGAAATTACCTTTCAGTAGAATGTGCAGTTTTGTTGTATTTTTTGTGGTTATATTTTAGAATCCACCACAGCAACATACGAGACCATGGAGTTAAAGAAACCCAGAGAAACTCATCAATTAATTGTACTGTTTGTGAATTTGTGTAAATAATAACAAACATCTCTTAAAATGTTTATTTCTTACTACCATAAAAGGTTAAACTGATGTTTATTTAATAAAAGAGGAAATATGAAGTACATTTTTAAAAGAAAGAAAAAAAACCTGGCCAGGCACAGTGGCTCATGCCTGTAATCCCAGCACTTTGGGAGGCCGAGGCAGGTGGAACATGAGGTCAGGAGTTCAAGAGCAGCCTGGCCAAGATGGTGAAACCCCATCTCTACTAAACATACAAAAATTAGCCAGGTGTGATGGTAGACACCTGTAATTCCAGCTACTTAGAAGGCTGAGGCAGAGAACTGTTTGAATCTGGGAGGTGGAGGTTGCAATCAGCTGAGATCGCACTCCAGCCTGGGCAATAGAGCGAGACTCTGTTTCAAAAAAACAAAACAAAACAAAACAAAAAAAACCAATAGCCTGCATCTGCCAATTATTTTTAAGGCATTGTGTGCTTGGGTATACACCAAGGTAGGAGGTGCTGTTTGTATATTCTAAAGTATGAGGACGACACAAAGTAGGATTTGGTTCATCCTACGTGGTGGGTGAGTCAGCGCACGGTAAAATTTTATTCTGTAAAAGGTTTACTTCTGACAAATGTTTTGTTTCTAGAAATGTGATTAGACTGGAGATTTATAAATGTTTTGGCTTTAAACTGTCAACAACATGGAAATTTAGAGAAATTCAACAAAATGAAACTTTAAAAAAAGATTTGTAAGTCACAAAAAGAAAGTTTTAAATGACAGTTATGAAAATAAAACCATACAAACTGTTAAGAGATATCATTTTAGACATGCTTAGTATATTCATCAAGGTTCTCTAGAGAAATGGAACCAAGTGTGTGTAATGTGTTTTGTGTGTGTGTATATAGAGAGAGAGTGACTGATTTTAAGGAGTTGGCTCTCGCCATTGTAGGAGTCAGCAAGTTCAAAATCTACAGGGTAAACCAGTAGGCTGAGGCTCCAGGGAAGAGCTGATATTGCAGCTTGAATCTCAAGGCAGTCTGCTGGCAGAATTCTTCTTCCCTGGGAGAGATCAGTCATTTTCTCTTGAGGCCTTCAAGTGATTGAAGCCCTCCACCTACATTATGGAGGGCAAACTGCTTTACCCAAAATCTGCTGATTTAAATGTTAATCTCATGTAAAAGATACCTTCACAACAACATCCAGACCAGTATTTGACCAAATATCTGGGTACTGTGGTCTAGCCAAGTTGACATAAAATTAATTATCACAGTTATTAGTCTTTCTTTCCCAGTTCCCAAGGAAATGTCATCACTTTAACTAACTGGATACTATAGATACTAGTTAGGTTAACAGTTTCCTCTCTCTCTGAAATATATACGTATATAGTAACTTTTCACCTATAAATTTTTGGGTTTTTTGCACTCTCCATTGTAAAAAGAAGGCCCACAGCCCCAAATTTTCTAAATTCATTATCACTGGGTTTCAAACTCCATATGCATTTAAGACATACTGTGGAGAACCATGCCCCAGAGTCATCTCCCTAACATTGGTGGGGATTTTTATTACTCAGTTGCTTAAAGTCAAAGGATGCAAATGGAATTTGACACATTATTGCTCTTAACTCATATTGAACTTAATACATTATGATGTGAAGCACAAACTAATGCAAAACCATATGTACTAAGAGCAAAGACTGGATTAGGGGAATTTAAGTCACAGTCAATATAATACTAATGCCAAGGTGAGCAATGCACTATATTTGCTTTTATATTGCCTATACTGTCTTGGATGCGACCAATTCAAAATTTTTAATTGCCTTCCTAAAAATTCGACTGGAGAATTTGCTCTAAAACATTTCATATTCCCAGAATATTTTATGTCAGTATCACCAAGCCTTTAACTACTGGGTGCCAATTACTTCTCATGTTTGTCTGCATGCTATGTCTGTGCCCTTTTCACAAAGGATTTCAATCATTTTAGAAAGACAAGAAAAAAATGTAATTCATTATTCCCTGAATTACTGGAATGTGAATACTGTGCTAGATCCTAGAACCCATTGATGGAAAACAGACATTTTAAAATCTCTACCAGAACGTGGAGAAATAAGAACGTTTTACACTGTTGGTGGGAATGTAAATTCGTTAGACCATTGTGAAGACAGTGTGGCAATTCCTCAAGGATCTAGAACCAGAAATACCACCTGGCCTAGCAATCCCATTACTGGGTATATACCCAAAGGATTAGAAATCATTCAGCTACAAAGACTCATGCACATGTATGTTTACTGCAACACTATTAATAATAGCAAAGACTTGGAACCAACCCAATGCCCATCAATGATAGGCTGGATAAAGAAAATGTGGCACATATACACCATGGAATATTATGCAGCCATAAAAACGAATGAGATCATGTCCTTTGCAGGCACATGGATGAAGCCGGAAACTATCATTCTCATCAAAGAAATACAGGAACAGAAAACCAAACACTGCATGTTCTCACTCCTAAGCGGGAATTGAACAATGAGAACACATGGACACAGGGAGGGGAATATCACATACAGGAGCCTGTCGGCGGGGTGGGGGACTAGGGGAAGGATAGCATTAGGACAAATATCTAATGCATGTGGAGCTTAAAACCTAGATGATGGGTTGATAGGGCCAGCAAACCACCATGGCACATGTATACCTATGTAACAAACCTGCACATTCTTGACATGTATTCCAGAACTTAAAGTAAAATTAAAAAAAAAAAAAAATAGAAGAAAAAAACCACCTCTATTAGCCTATAGGATACTAGGGAGAGAAAAACCCTCCAGAGCTTACAGACTAATACAAAAAAAAAAAGTATTTAATTATAGTTTGGTGTGCTTTTCAGAAAATATACAAGTAAGTACTTTTCCTTAAACCTACAGGTTATGATGAGAGTGAGTCAAGGAGAAGCAACCAGAGGATGGAGTGAATGATCAGACAAGGTTTACCCAAGAAGTAAGATAAAGGCTGAGAAACTGAGGCTTGAGAAGACTTTAGGCAGGGTACTAGTAAAAGGAGGCGCATTCCAGGGACAAAGAACATAACGGTGCAAAGGTCTTTACCTAAGAAGGAGCAGGACCAGTACCAGGGACAGAGAGAGTAGGAGTGAAATAGAGTGTGGCTGGACAAAACAGGGTTCCATCAAGCCGGGCCTCACTAGGCCATCTTAACCTAAAAATGCAGCTGAGACCCGTAAGAGCCATGTAAGTAAGCTAGAACATCTAAAAAAAAGCTTTTTCCCTCCATTCATTTAAGAGGTTTAAGTCACTTGGAAAAAACATGTATCCTGAAATATCAATAAATTATATGTAACTTCTCTCCCTTTATACTTAGAGTTCCAAATCTACAGATATAATCTAAGTATTTGTGCTTAAATTATTGAAAGCACGTTTATAAAACTCTATTTTTAGAAAAATATTCTCTCTTAACTACTGTATAAGTTTGTGGCCATTGCCTCTAGCAAATCTTAAGAAACATAGGAAGAAGGTCATAGAAGCTTTCAAATGCAACAAAATGTATTTCAACAAAATACTAAAGTTTAAGTAAAATACAAAACAATTTAATCATACTAATCGAGTCAATAATGAATTTTCTGCCAAGATATCTGAGAGCACACTTTAGTCTAAAATAAAGAATGTTACTTTTTTCCACTTATTAAAGTTTATTAGGTACAAAGAAATGAATCTGCAGAGATGATCATAATTCAATATAAAATGCAAGTGAAAGACAAGAGGAATTGCAGACTACAGTTTCAGTGAGAATATGTGAAGGATGTTAGGAATACTTCAACCCACATGCTCCTATATATAAATTTATGGATACAGGGCTAAACCATAATGCTGTCAGAGAGAACTTAGTGCACTGAACATCTGCTTGAATGAGAGCAAATTCAGGGATGTATCTTTAGAAAAGCTATGATGCCAGATTCCTAAGCCATCTTCCTAATCATGGTTTTTGGTCTTTGCTCTTTTCTTCCCTCCATCATTGAGAATCCAGGAGCCCTGTTATCTGAATACAAGCGATTAGTGCTTTTTTATGACTCTCTGTTGCCTTGGATGCCAATGTCTTCATTTTTCTGTGTTGAGACTGAGAATAAGAACTGCACCTTATAAATCAAGATATGCACTGAAATTCTGAAACTAGGAGTGGGGAGTGAGGGTTAGTTTCTCACCAGAAAATGACCTTCAAGGTCTCTCTTTGAGTCTTAAGATGCTAGGACATGATCCATTTGTTGAACACCATAAACAATGGCTAAGGTCAAAGCTACAATAAGAAGCACTATTCTAGGTCAGACTCTAAAATAGTGGAAGAAAAAAAATACGTTCTCAGCATCTTAACAGCTGATAAAATTCAATATCTGTCTTATGAGTAATAATGAAAGAAAAATTATTCTAAAACTCGACATGGAATTGGGACAGGGCAGGGGAAAACCCATTTGGGAGACAAAAAGTCAACTGTGATTACCAGGAAACCATAAATTAGCAAAGAAGAGAGAGAAACAAGTTACTTTTTTTTACTATGAAAGGAAGTTAAATAGCTGCATTTCCTTCAAATCAGGAACATATTTGAGCAGTCATCATTTGCCAGAATGAGTGGGGCTAGCTAAATTACCTAGTTGAATGAGGGTCATTTGATCAGAGTAACTAAAATTGTATTAACTCCATGTAATTCTCCAACCAAAACAAATCAACTCAGAACCTCTCAGTGGTCTAAGCTGATGACAGTATTGTTTGTCTTTAACATACTACTTCTTCAGCACTTGAAAATGTAACCAACAACACAAAAAGGAAAATAAAAGGCACATTTTTTGTAGCATTTTAAAAATACAGAAGATATTTTAAAGGACACGGATATTCTAAAATAAGTAGCCACATATTTGGAAAGAAAAAAAAAATCGTAACAAAATTCAGAGCAGCAGCCCAGAAGAATACAGAAAAACTATTACTAATAGTTAATAATAAATGAATTAGGCAAGGTTGCAAGGTTGCAAGGTACAAGATTAACATGCAAAAATCAGTTGTGCCTCTACACACCAACAACAAACAAAAAGGAGAAATTTAAACACTTCTATTTACAAAGTACAGTGATTACAATCACAAGTTTTGAAGTCAGGCTTCTTGAGTTCAAGGCCCAACTGCTACTACTAACTGGGGAATCTTCTGGAAATTACCTAATCATTCTGTGGCTTAGTTGCCTTATCTGTATAAATGGAAATAAACCACAACCTATTTCATAGGGTTGTTGTGAGAATAAATCAGCTAATGCATGTCCATTGTTTAAAACTCACATGACATAGTGAGCACTTAATAAATGTTACATGTATAAAAGAAATTTAAAAATACACAAGCACAAGGAACAATAATAAGCCCCAAAGTTTCCATTATTTATCAGTGCTTTTGGAGTTGGCTTTGGTGGATTTGGAGGAATCGTTTTGATTTTGTTATTTAACTGTGCTGCTTCAGACCCCAAGGCAGGTGACAGGTAATGGTGATGGGCAAATGGACCTCAATAAAGACGATTACACGAGAACCACTATATTCTCTAGAGAATGCACTAATAAGCAGGTAGTCATTTCTGAAACCCTTTGTCTCAATCATCTGCACATCTCATCTCTCAAGTCCTGTGATTCTACCTTCAGTACAGTTTTCCCATCTCCCCCTTCTACTTTCTCCCTACTCCTGACTACCCTGTTTCATATTCTCATGGTCTTTCACCTACAGTACTTCCATGGTCTCCAAATTCATCTTCCTTTCTCAATCTCATAATTCTCAAATCCCTAATAACCCCTATCTATCCACCAGGGATGACCCATCTAAAACCATTTCCCTGCTTAAATGTGTCAAAGTCTTTACCATGCCATACCATACTACGGTTCTGCCTTCCATGCCATCCTCATCCATTACATCATCAAACAGTTTTCCTTTTGCACTAGAACGCACAAAAATGATCTAACTTGTCCTGTTCCCATTTGTAATCTTGCTTCTTCTTCTTCTTTTGTTTTGGTGAAGATGGTAAATTTCATGTTGTATATTTTACCACAATTAGAAAAAAAAGCAGATGCAATTTTGTACTAAGCAGTTCTGGTGCATATGTCTTTCAGTGTGTCACAAATGGACCCTCCTCACATGTCTAAGTCACCTTGAGGGGAAAGGCACTACTTTGGTTTGATTGATTTGACCCTCTATGTTGATCCTGCTAATCATCTCCCTAGAGAATCCAGTTGCCACTTCAACAGTGGTCACGACAGTGGTGGCGGCCTACATGGAGCAGCCGCTGTAGGGACACAGGTTGTAGCTGGGGAGGTGTGGCTGGGGCTGCGTGCTCCACAGAGCTGGCAAGGGCTGGGAACAGGCAGGAGTTGCGTCCCCTACCAAGTTGGGGCTGCAGCTGCCCAGCCACAACCCTAGACCCAGGCATCTCTGCACCCTCAGAGACCCAGGAAGCCCCCTGTCTCCGCAGGCTTCAAAGTGTCTGCTCCTGCTCCCTGTCCTCTTCCTGCTCCTGGCACCCACTCCAGGGCAGAACAAAGTTGTGGCCCAGCCAAGCTCAGGCAGGTGTGTGTGCGTTCAGGGCAGCGCTGACATATCAGCCACTCCCTGCTGCCTTGGCCCCCTCTGGACTTTGGACACCAACAAGCATGGGAGGGGGACCAGGAGGGCTGAAGGCAGCTCCACATGGGCCTGCAGGTGCCCCTCAGCACAGACAGCCTTGGCACCATGGATAGCATGTTTATGGCATTGGGAGGCAGAAAGCCTCCTAGGCTTGAAGGGGCAGGTCTCCAGTGATAGCCCGCCTTCAGGCCAGGGACAACATGAAGCTTGGGGGCCAGACTGCTAGTTCCAGGCAAAATCCACAGCCTGGAGTGAGAACTTCACTGATGACTGGCCAATCTGATCGTGCATTTTCCAGGCCGGCCAGTGGCCACCATGGACCAATCAGCATGCACATCCTCCATTCTGAGCACATAAACCCTAGGCTCAGCCACATTCACTCACTAGTGGGGACAACCTGCCTGCTAAAAGGAGCTTCCCACTTGGGGTCTACTGAGGCCTGTTCTGTCACTCAGAGAAGCTCCTCTCCATCTTGCTCACCCTCCAGTTGCCCACTACCTCATTCTTCCTGGATGTGGAACAAGAACTCAGGACCCACTGAATGGCAGGAGTCAAAGAGCTGTAACACAAACAGGGCTGAAACATGCCTCCCACTTACCACATTGTGGGTGACAAGAAGGAGAGAAGAGCTGCAGCCCTTCTCTCCAGAGCCAGAGCTGTGACACACTGTAACAACCTCTTGGGGGCTCTGTGGTTCCCGATGTTTCTGAGCTTTCAAGAGCCATCACATTCCCCTTGTCCAGGGGCTGGTGCCCACAGCGGAAGCCATTTGCAGTACTTCTGGTCTAGTCACTGCCTCACACGGAGCCAGTACCTATGCCAGGAGCTGCCTGCCCCGCCACAGCCAGCATGACCGGCTGTGCGCAATGGCCCAACCTCATGTTTGCTCACTCACACACCTCTCACCGCTCCAGACCTGACTTGCATTTGGCAGGCATGGCATCTGAGCCAGTAGCGCAAGCCGAGCCCACTCTGCCAGATCAAGTGGGCAGAATGAGCCCAGTGAGTACAAGCAAAACCGAAGCAGAGGCACTGCTGGCCAGAGGTTTCTGGCTGGTGAAGCAACACCTTAAGGATCCCGTGATAATCATGAAGGTGACTCATCATTTGTAAAATTCTGGTTTATAAAAAGCACTCACGCTCACAAAACAGCACTACAAATGTCCAATTGTCCAATTACATGAGAGAGCCAAGTTCTTCCAAATCTGAGCCTTTGAAATGACCTCCACATCATGACATCCATTATGTCAAGTGTAGTCTCTTTCCACAGCCTGAGAGTCCCACCACCATTTTTAGACCTGTTGCCCAGGCTGCAGTGCAGTGGCACGATCATGGCTCAATGCAGCCTTGAAATCCTGGGCTCAAAAGATTGTCTCACCTCAGCCTCCCAAAGTAGCTAGAATGACAGGCATGCTGCAGGATAAAGAAAATGTACATATACACTACGGAATACTATCCAGCCATAAAAGAAGGAAGAAATCGTATCTTTCGTGGGAATGTAGATGGAGCTGGAGGCCATTATTCTTAGCAAACTAACAGAGGAACAGAAAACCAGATACCACATGTTCTCACTTAGAAGTGGGAGGTAAACGATGAGAATACTGGGGTCTAGCTGAGAGGGGAGGGTGGAAAGAAGAAGAGAAGCAGAAAAAAATAACTATTGGGTACTGGGCTTAGTACCTGGGTGATGAAATAATCTGCACAACAAATCCCTGTGATACACATTTAGCTATAAAACAAACCTGCACATGTACCCCTCAACCTAAAATAAAAGTTTAAAAAAAAATGCAGTCTGTCTCTTTTGATGAAGAGATAAAGCATGGGTGTTCCTAGCCTGGAAGAGTGAAAAAAAAAATGTAATGCTGTGAGTCCATCATATCCATGGCTGGCTATTTTTCTTATTTCTTGCAGAAACGAGGACTCCTTATGTTACCAAAGCTGGTCTTAAACTACTGGGCTTGATGCTTTCACCTTGTCCTCCCAAATTACTGGCTTACAGTCATGGGTCACTGCATCTGGCTTTGGACTATTTTTTGTTGTTGTTGTTTTCAGGTTACTGAGGTATAATTGACAAATTTTGTATAAATCTAAAGTATACAACATGGTTACTTTATATACATATACATTATGAAATGATTACCACAAGCAAGTTAGTTAACACATCCGTTAACTCACATCATTACGTTTTTTTTTTTAGCCATGTGTTATCATTTACTTCCCACTTCTAAGTGAGAACATGTGGTATCTGGTTTTGTTTTCCTCTGTTAGTTTACTAAGGATAATGGCCTCCAGCTCCATCTACATTCCCACAAAAGACACATTTGCTCTTTTTTATGGCTGCATAGTATTCCATGGTGTATATGTACCACATTTTCTTTATCCAGTCTATCATTTATGAGCATTTAGGTTGATTCCATGTCTTTACTATTGCGAATAGTGCTGCAGTAAACATACAGGTGCATGTGTCTTTATGTTAGAACGATTTATCTTCCTTGGGGTATATCGCCAGTAATAGTGAGGAAGGAGACTCAGACATCTAGGATCACCTCCCCGTGACTTCCACACTGCATTTCAATAGAAGAAAAGGCTGGCCAACTGGCGCCTCCTAAATCACCTTCCTGTAAATAGCAGGCATGGTGTGGGGGAATCCTCCAGAAGACACTGTTTTTACTCAAACAAGATCAAACCTCCCCCCCACTCCTCCATCTGGAGACCAGAAACCCTTTCACATGTAATTCCTAAAAGTGTAAACTCAAGACACTTTCATATGTGATTTCTAAAGCTGTAAACCCAAGAGTCTTTCACTTGTAATTTCTAAGGCTGTAAACCTAAGATCCTTCCACATGTAATATCTAGAGTGTGAGCCTACATAAAGGCAGGGCTTCTCTTTGGTAGAGGAGCTTGGCCATTTGGACAAAACATAAAGCCTTGCTCCTGGGCGTAATTATAAAACCCCTTCCTTTCTAGTTCAGCGTCTGAGAGGTCTGTTTCTTGCAGCTGCTCCTGCTTCAATAGGATTGCTGGGTTGAATGGTAGTTCTGTTTTTAGCTCTTTGAGGAATCACCACACTGCTTTCCACAATGGCTGAACTAATTTACACTCCCACCAATGGTGTTTAAGTGTCCCCTTTTCTCCACAACCTCACCAGCATCTGGTATTTTTTGACTTTATATTAATAGCCATTCTGACTAGTGTGAAATGGTATCTCATTGCGGTTTTGATTTACATTTCTGTAATAATCAGTGACATTGAGCTTTTTTCATATGCTTGTTGGCTGCATGTATGTCTTCTTTTGAAAAATGTTAACATCCTTTGTCTACTTTTTAATGGGATTTTTTTTTTGTAAATTTGAGTTACTTATAAATGCTGTATATTAGACCTTTGTCAGATGCATAGTTTGCAAATATTTTCTTTCATTCTGTAGGTTTTCTTTTTACTCTGTTTACTGTTTCTTTTGCTGTGCCAAAGCTCTTAAGTTTAATTACATCCAATGTATCAATTTTTGCTTTTGTTGCAATTGCTTTGGTGTCTTCATTATGAAATCATTGCCCATTCCTATGTCTAGGATGGTATTGCCTAGACTGTCTTCCACAGTTTTTATAGTCTTAGGTTTCACATTTAAGTCTTTAATCCATCTTCAGTTGATCTCTGTATATGGTGTAAGAAAGGAGTTCAGTTTCTGTCTTCTGCATATGCTATCCAGTTACCCCAGCACCATTTATTGAATAGGGAGTCATATCTCCATTGCTTTTTTTGTCAGCTTTGTCGAAGATCAGATGGTTTTAGGTGTACGAACTTATTTTTGCGCTCTCTATTCTGTTCCATTGGTCTATGTATCTGTTTTTGTACCAGTACCATGCTGTTTTGGTTACTGTAGCCCTGTAGTATTGAGGAAGGAGACCCAGGCATCTAGGATTACCACCCCCTTGACTTCCATACTGCATTTCAATAGAAGAAAAGGCTGACCGACTGGCTCCTCCTAAATCACCTTCCTGTAAATAACAGGCATGGTGTAGGGGAATCTCTCCAGAAGACACTGTTTTTACTTAAACAAGATCAAAACCACACCTCAACTCCTCCATCAACCAAGACCCTTTCATACGTGATTTCTGAAACTGTAAACCCGAGACCCTTTCACTTGTAATTTCTAAGGCTGTAAACCTAAGATTCTTTCATGTGTAATATCTAAAGATAAGCCTATATAAAGGCAGAGCTTCTCTTTGTTAGGCGAGTTTGGTCATTTAGACAAATTGTAGCCCAGCTCCCGGCCATAATAATAATAATAATAAACACTTCTTCCTTTCCAGTTCGGTGTTCAAGAGATTTGTTTCTCCTGCTTCAGTATAGTTTGAAGTGGTAATGCCTCCAGCTTTGCAGAACTAAGACAAAAACCACATGACTATCTCAATAGATGCAGGAAAGGCTTCTGATAAAATTCAACATTCCTTCATGTTAAAAACTCAATAAGCTATGTACTGAAGGAATATATCTCAAAATAATAAGAGCCACCTATGACAAACCCAGAGCCAACATCATAATAAGTGGGAAAAAGCTGGACACATCCTTTTTAAAACTGGCACAGGACAGATGCCCTCTTTCACCACTCCTATTCAACATCTATTGGAGTCCTGGCCAGAGCAATCAGGCAAGAGAGAGAAATAGGAAGAGTAGAAGTCTAACAATCCCTGTTTGCAGACGACATGATTCTATATCTAGAAAACCCTGTAGTCCCAGCCCAAAAGCTCCTTCAGCTGATTAACAACTTCAGCAAAGTTTCAGGATACGAAATCAATGTACAAAAATCACTGGCATTTCTATACATCCACAGCCAAGCTGAGAACCAAATCAGGAATGCAATCCCAATTCACAGTTTTTATAAAAAGAATAAAATACCTAGAAATACAGCTAACTAGAGAAGTGAAAAATGTCTACCATGAGAATTACAAAACACTACTCAAAGAAATCAGAGATGACACAGACAAAAGGAAAAAAAATTCCATGCTCAGGGATCAGAAGAATCAGTATCATTAAAATGGCCATACTGCCCAAACAACTTATAGATTCAATGCTGCTATCAAACTACCAATGACATTCGTCGCAGAACCAGAAAAAAAAAAAAAAAAACTATTTTAACATTCATACGAAACCAAAAAAGAGCCCTAATAGCCAAGGCAATTTTAAACAGAAAGAACAAAGCTGAAGGCATCACATTACCAGACTTCAGTCTTGCTCCTTCGTATCCCTTTATGCTAAAAGGTCAGGGTAGTAGTTTAGTAATGTTAATCATGATAGTTCCCTGTTGAAAACACACTGATGGCTTTCCACTGCATTTGAATAAAGTCCTCACTCTCAGGGTCTACAAATACTGCATTCTCATGGTCTACAATGACCCTGGTCAGTCCACAAGCCTCTCTTGCAAGAAACTTTCAAGAAACTGCTTTTAGTGTGCTGTACTCTTCTTGCTGGTTTTCACTTCATAACCTTTGTTCATGCTATCTTTCTTTACAAGAATTGCCCTCTCTCCTACTCTCATTCTCTTTAATTGGCCAACACCTAATCATTTTTTAAGACTCATATTAGGGGCTACCTTCTCCAGAATCATTAACTTGAACCCACACTTCCCCAAAAAGATTATCTCAGGCTTTTGTATAATGTCCTCTGAATATCGCCAGCATTTCACTTGCTATCAAGTTTTATCATTTTCCTTTATATGTCTCCCCGACCCTGCAATTTTCTTAGAAATAGGACTTGCTTATTCATATTTGTATTCTTCATGCATTGCATAGTATCTGGTACAATGCGAAAACAAGAATCCAACTACTGTGGATCACCATGTATATCCAGCACCTAACACAGGGTGTGGCATACAGTAGACACTCAATAACATTTGAAAAGAAAGGAAGCAAGGCAGAGCAGAGGGTATGAGAATATTTCCCCTAAGAGATACTGATCCAACCAAGTCATGAAGGAATCAGTCCAATGCATCCAAATGTATCAAGGTATTCCAAGAAAAATGTTACAAATGCTTAAGCCTAGAAACAAAAAACGATAATCAATTCAGGGAACGACAAACAGTTTATAGCTAGAGAGTCATGTCATAGGTGGTGACACTAGACACGTAGCGTAATATCTTGTCATAGTCCACGTAACACTTGACTGTAATTATTGGTTAATATCAGTCTTTTCTATTACACCACAAGCTCCATGGGATCAGGGACAAGGTTATTTTGTTCCTTTCTTTATGTATCACCTCCTCATCAAACACATCTGTGCTCAAAATTATTTTTCGATTTTTAGGTGGCTTTGCTGCCACTCATGGTAACTTCACACCATCACACAAGCCAATAAACAGTCACCAAATTATCATGTAAAGACTGACAGGATTATGTGTAAAAGAAAGCCCACCCTGGCAGCAGTACCTAAAATGAAGAAAAAGAGGGCTGGACTAGAAGTGGGGACACAATGAAATGTGCCCATAAGCACTTTCATTCTAATCAGATAATTAATTTCTTTAAATGTCATAGGTTTGCATGTAATGTCAAATTTTGGAATACTTTTAAACAATTAACTCTGTCCTCATTTATTCTTATCATTGCTAACATATACACTATCCAAAAAAAACCATCCTATGCCTTCATTCAGCATGGCCAAACTACATGTAGAGACACTAAAAGAATTCACTAAGTAGATACTTATTATTCTGATTAATCATATACATGAAAGAGGTCAGTGACTCTGTGCTCGGCATCTACAACTTTTAAAATTATTTAATCATGAAAAAAGTAGAATATTACAGACATGCAAGTAGACATACAAGCTAGTGGAACAGAATTGAAGTCCAAAAATGAGCCCAAATACATATAACATCTCATATTACTGAAAAAAAGATAAAATACATGATGTGTTGACAATGAATCACCATCTGGAAAAAGATAAAGTTGAATCCAAGGGAACTACAAATTTAAATATAGAAAAATCAAACCATAAAATTACTAAAAGCAAACATGGACAAAATGCCTCTATAACTTTGGACAGAGGAAGGCCTTTCTAACCACCTATCAAAATTCAAAAGCCATAAAAGACTGACAAATTTATTCCATTAAAAATTTAAAAACTTCCATTAAATACTTTCAGTGAAGCCAAAAATAAGTAACAAACTGAGGGAAATAATTGTGACTCACATCACAGACAACAACCTAATAGAAACAACTACTAGAAAGTCAAAGGCAAAGACACCCACATCCTTAAACCTGCGCAAAGATACTCAACATTACTCAAACTCAATTTAAATCCAAAACTGCACTAATATACCACTTCTCATATACAAGAGGGTCAAAAGTCTAGCATTTGATAACATGCTTTGTTGGCAAAGCTGAAAAAGAAGAACCTCCCATTTTGCTGATTGGCATGTATAGTGCCCTGTGGAAAGCCACTTGGCCATCACTATCAAACTTCAAAGTACATGATCCCTCTACCTAGCAATCTCAATTCTAGGAACTTATCTACAGATAAACTTCCCACATGCTGGATGACATACATGTAGGTTGATGCAAATGTAATTGCGGTTTTTGCCATTACATTAAATAGCAAAAACTGCAATTACATTTGCACCAACCTAATATGATGGTATTGACCACATTTTTTGTAGTAGCAAAGAAATAGAAAACTCAAATGTGTATCTATACAAGACCGATTAAACAATGACATCCACATGTCTTATCTCTAGATATGAATAGGGGAAGATGTCTATAATATATTAACAAAAGCAAGTTGTATAAGAAATGGATGAAATACAGATATATATTAATTTTTGCTTTTATTTGTATATTCCTAAGATACAAATTTAATAAAAGAAGATGGGGCAAGTGTATAAAAATGAACTTATCAAAAACAGATAAGAGACTTTTCAATGCTACCTCCTTAATATTTATTTGTAAAAGCCATATGAAAATGTCTATTCAAAAAAGTTTAAATTCTAAAGGATCAATGGACAAATAATCGCCAAATTTTCTTAACTAAAATTTAAATAATTGGTATAAAAACGGAGAACTGAGAACTTAAAAATAATGTCACAGAAGTGAAAGATCTAGTGATAGATTCTCTGTTTCAAACCCATCATGACATCATTTCTCCCTATGACGTGACTATTTTTATGACAGCAGGTTTCTTGCAAAATTGTCCTCCATATCATTTTGTATGGCTAGCAAAAGGTGGTTAATAAATTTAAGATTTTTTTTTTTGAAACAGTTTTGTTCTTGTTACCCAGGCTGAAGTGCAATGGCACAATCTCGGCTCACTGCAACCTCCGCCTCCCGGGTTCAAGCAATTCTCCTGTCTCAGCCTCCCAAGTAGCTGGGATTACAGGTATATGCCACTATACCCAGCTAATTTTTGTATTTTTAATAGAGATGAGGTTTCATCATCTTGGTCAGACTGGTCTCAAACTCCTGACCTCAGGTGATCCACCCGCCCCGGCCTCTCAAAGTGCTGAGATTACAGGCACGAGCCACTGCCCCCAGCAGCAATCTTTAATGTAGGTAGAGAAGGAGCTTAAAAGCTGACATGAGCTTGTTTTCACACCTAACAATTCATTCAAACACAACTATGTAGTGTTTTCCTTTCAAAAATACATATCATTATTATTTACATTTCATTAGTTTTAGAGTAACAATATGTTTTATGCAAGTAACAAAAAGAACCAAAGGAAATTGGCTTGAATTAAAGCAGTCAGGAAAATAGAGAGCAGAGCTTAACTGTTTCAAGAACTGATGCATACAATCAATTTCAACAATATTAATGTGTCAAAAAGTGGTAACTGAAGCCAGCCTGCCCTCCTCACAAAGGGGTGGAGAGAGATGCTTTCTCCCTTGGGGAAACCTTTCCCGCCAAACCACCCCAAATGATGGCAACAAATACACCAAATCTGCCAGTACTAAGAAATGAAAGACAAATACAGAAGACATTCAAAAGCAATCAAGCATTTGGGAAAAATAAGAATGAGTAAGTTAGATCTGACCAAATTTAAAATGCTGAAGTAGAGTAACTTGGAAATAAAATCATAGAAAATATCACATACTAGGAAAGTTAGATTGAAAACATCTGAATATATGTAATATTTCCTCAAAATTCTTATCCAGTTTACAAAGGGACAATATGATTCTGTGAAATTTATGGAAGCGTTTCAGTAAGAATATAGATCCCCATTTTATAGAAAAAGAATTGTGGCTTAGAGAAGTGATGTAGTTTGCCTCCCACAGGATAAACCTGTAAACAGTGAAGCCAGGATTTCTGGAGCCTACATTCTTGACTAGCAAACATCAAAAAGTGTCAACAGATAACCAATGAGGAAAAAGACAACAGATGCATACTCAAAAAAATTAGCCATTTGAGGACCATTTATTAGATATGCAAATAGTTCTCCACATCACAGACCACTTGTAGATTTTCATCCTTTTACATAACAGGAGTAGTAAAAAGCAACGACAAAAGTTAGCATTTACTGATGACTCTGTGCTAAGCTCTTTGCCTACAGTATATCATTGCTTCCTTGCGACACACTATGATGTTAGTGCCATTATCATCCTCATTTTAAGATAAGAAAATTGGAACTTAGAAAAGTTAAGCAACTTATTCTCATTCAGCTTCCAAGTGGCAAAGCCAAAATTCAGACTTGACTCTGAACCCGTACTTATCTTAGAAGCTGGAACGCGTGAATGTTGAGAGGTTAGGCTCTGGGAGTGCACTGTCTGAAAGTGAATCCTGGCACTGCAGCCTCTTAGCTGGGCCACCTTGGTTATGGAAACTTTCTGCGCCTTTGCCTCAGATGCTTCATCTGTACCATGAGAATGATACTAGTACTTACTTCACAATGTTCTTATTAAAATTAAATGAGTTAATACAAGCAAGCCCTTGGAAGCATACCTGCACACAATGTCCTATATAGTCACAAATATTATCATTGTCATTGCTATATCATGCACACTTTGAGCTATCTTCTAGCACCACAAAATAATACATGCTCATGAGATTTCCCGAACCATTAGGGAAAGTTGAATTTATCTGTAATAAGCTTAACAGAAAAGAAAGTTTTCACAATATTTTAGAAATTCTTCTCTGAAAAACATTCATGTGCTTAATGGAGCCTGCCTTAATTATTCCAAAATGTCATTACAAGGAACAATGAAGTTAGATAAATAAGCTACCATTTTTTGTGAGAAAATGATTTTACTCACAATAATGAGGTCCATGTACCAATATTTGATGACATTTTTCTGCATACTTTTGATTACCAAAGGGTTGGCAATTAATATTAGTTCTTTTTTAAAAATTATAGCAACCTAATTGTGGAATATTCTAATTCTTTTAGAGCTTATCTTTGCTATTAAAAAAAACAATTCTTCCATGCTAATCTGAAAAGTAAAATACCATGGTAACCTAAGGTTTCATCCCTATTGAATGTAGATGCAAAAAAAAAATTGTTTTTGTTTCAGTCTGCAGGTATTACTTCCACAGCACAGTGTACTACCTCATGTAAATTCTAAACAAAATAATAAATTCTTACCTTGGAAATAATGACAATATTTTTAGATAAATATCCTATTCCACTTCTATGTAATCATTTAACAACAAAAATTTATCTAAATTTAGAGACATCTTGGAAACAACATTTTACTGCATTCCAAATTGGTCCAATTTCCCAGCTGGACCTCTTCTTCCTGTTTGCATAGATGGATGTCTTTTAATTAACTGCTTGCCTGACTTCAGATGGCCCTACACATAAAAACTTTTTTTTTAATTTCCTGTTCAATACGTGTCAGACACACTTGTCTGTTTCACCACACTGGAAAATTAAGTTAGAACACACATATTTTCAAAGACACGTAGAGGCCACAAAGAAATGAGGGAGAAAGCAATCACTCCTATTGTCATTGAATAAGAAGGAAATATGAAATTGCTATTTTTCCACAGAAGAAAAAACTAAAAAACCTAATATTTGCTCATTTTTAAACTAAACGTATAGGTGGGAGGAAACATACAGTGTGTTTAATTATAAAGGAGAAAGGCAAAGGAAACTATTTGGAGGCCATAATATCTTAATCCCTGTGACAATGTCTTCACACTTTACAAGTTAAAAAGTCAAAACATGAGCAAGGTGTGGATAAGCAACACTCTGCTTTGCCTTTATCTTGTGTTACACTTGAGGTTTCTCACCATGCTGTCTTTTACCAGTACCTTCTTGCAATGAGAAGACAAGTACAGACGGCCACAACAGGACACAGAATGGGTGAGATACCTACAATATAGCGCAAGGTGATACATGCCACATCAAAAGTCTCCTCATTCAATTGACAAGCTACATCATTTCAAGGATGTGTACTCCCATAAGACTGAAAAAAATGGAAAAGATCAATGAAATAGAAACTGAAAACTTTACAACCCATTAAAGAACTAAAAGTCTGCATAAAATATGAAAAGGGTTTTGTTCAAGGTGATTCAGTAAATATTTTGTCTACTATGTGCCTTGCTCTGTGCTAAATAAGTCGTCCAACAACCTTTAGTACATTTACACATACATGTAGTCTTCTCCCCCAAGAGATTTTTCAGCTGTAAAATTTATATTAGAATTTAATGATCAGAAAAGTAATGGAAGAATCTATTTTAAAACTGGGTGGAAGTTGGAAAGGACCTGAAATCATCCCAGACCAGGAGGATAATGCAATAAACCAGAAGGTCAGGGAAAACAAAGCTTATTCCAGGAAAAATGAGTAGATCAGACCAGGTGGGGCTGATGCTCCAGAGGCAATGTAGAAATTGGAAGAAGTATGAAAGTCTGAGCAGAGCCAGGTTTCAAGTCCCACCTCTAACCCTGGCTGTTTAACTCCAGTTAAATTGCTTCTTAGCTTCAGGCCTCAGATTTCTCATGCATAAAGGGGGCAATAATATACACTGTTATGCTACCTACCTCCTAAGATTTTTGTGAGAGTTAAACTACGTAATATATATAAAAGATTGAGGGCTCTCCCTGGCATGCAGTAGATGCTCCATCAAATATATTATTAAACTGGAGAATAACGGCAGAAATGGGAGAAGTATGGAAAAGCAGGATGGTATTACCTAATCTCTCAAGCTCGGAGGAAGACCTAAAAAAGAAATATGCAAAAATGCTCAATATCAATAGGAATTGTGGAAATACATGTTAACAGTGAGGTAACATTTTACCCCTCAGATTAGAAAAAAAAGAAAAATATGTAAAAAAAAAAAAACCCAAGGATTTTCTTGCACAATCAACACTTGTGTAGATTGAGGACAATTTTAGGACAAATAGGCAGTATGCACATGTTGTCTGAACCAGCAATCGTACCAAAATAATTTATATGTGCAAAAGAATTTCTACTACCCCAGTCCAAACCACTATCATCTAGCTTACTGAAATAGATCTATTAGTCAACTTTGCTGCAATAATAAACCCCAACATCCTAATGGCTTACATTATTTCTCATTATGTTATATATAAGCTGAAGATTTGCTACAGGCTGTGCTCTTCTTCATATGCCTTCTCCTTCCAAGATGCAGCATAAAAGAGGATCTCCTATCTGTTATTCTCACGGCAACAAACAGAACCAAGGAGTAGAGCTGAACTATGTAATCTAATGTAAGGCTTTTCACAGGTCATGTCTGCAGATGTTCTCTTTAACAAAACATACTATAAACATTCTATTAAACAAATATTACATGGTCTAAGCCTGACGGTGTGATGGGTGGGTGCGTGGGTGGCATAGTGAGGGTAATCCTGCAACAGGGTGTCCCTGCATATCACACAGCAACAAGTCAGGACACATAATCCTCCTTTTGGAAAGGAATCATTGGGAACAATCTATACACTCACAACCCAACTGGTTTGCCTGCCACACAGCAGCCAGAGCAAGTCAATAAAAACAAGTCTGACTCTGGTGCTCCTCTTCTCAAAACCTTCCAACAGCTCTCCATCTCACTCGGTAAAAACCAGACTTCCCCATGGTTTAAAAGGCCCTACATGGTTGGACTCTCCTCCCTATCCCACTACCTCTCTGATCACTCTCCACTCCAAAGTTCTTCTTTAGCCTCTCTGGCTTCCCACCTGCCTCAGGGCCTTTGCACTGATGATGTATTTACTTCATTCCTATTTCTACTGGGCTCTGCCTGAAGCCCTCTGCATCCAGATATGTCCTGGCTCACCTCCTTATTTCTTTAGGTTTCATTCAAATGGCAACTTCAGAGTAAACAACTGGTGGTTATATCAATCTATACATGTGATAATGTGATAAAACTACATGGAACCACACATACAAACACACACAAACCAGTGCTTGTCAAACCTGGTGAAATGTCAATAAGGTCTGATCAGTTTGTCTGGATGTTTGTATTAGTCCATTTTCACACTGCTATGAAGAAATATTCGAGACGGTAATTTATGGAGAAAAGAGGTTTAACTGACTCACAGTTCTGCATGGCTGGGAAGTCCTCAGAAAATTTACAATTATGGCGGGAAAGGAATCAAACATGTCCTTCTTCTCATAGTGGCAGGAGAGAAGAGAATGAGACCTGAGCAAAGGGAGAGCCCCTTATAAAACCATCAGATCTCATGAGAACTTACTCACTATCACAAGAATAGAATGAGGAAAACTGCCCCCATGATTCAATTACCTCCCACTGGGTCCCTTCCACCACACATGGGGATTATGGGAGCTACAATTCAAGATGAGATTTGGGTAGGGACACAGCCAAACTATATCAATATTGTACTATAGTTAATGTAACATGACCACTGGGGAAGGTGGACAAAGTGCACCTGTGACCTCTATTTTTGCAACTTCTAGTTAGTCTATAATTCCCAAAATAAAACGTTGTTTTAAATGAGGAAAAATATTGATCAATCACCTCATTATAACATATACAATGGCACCCTCATAGCATCTATTCCTTTATTCTGCTTTATTATTCTCCATGGCTCTACAGATTTACTTGTTTTGCTATAGATAGTAGTTACTTCATTACTACTTCTACAACTAGCAAATACATGCTATGACATTAGAAGCTTTGTCTATTTTGATTCCTTAACACCAAGAAAAAGGCCTAGCACATTGTAGGTACTCCATAAACATCTGTTAAAGGAAATGAATGTGCCCAGCAGTTAGAATTGCAAACTATCTAAATGCTCATAAATAGGGAAATAATTAAATAACTTGATACACAGTAGAATACAGCAATTTAAAGAATAAAGTAGATCTATATGTACTCACACAGCAAGATCTCCATGACAGATCCCTAAGAGTGAAAATAAGTTGTAAACGGTTGGTATAGCATGATCCCAATCAGTGAAGCAGAAAAGCATCATAACACTTAAGACTGGGGACTCTAAATGCACATCCTGGTTCCGTTCCCCACTTGCAGGGTTGCCTGAGATAAGTTATGAAATCTCATTTGCCTCAATTCCCTCATCTTTAAAATAAAACTTAAAACACGACAGGAATTAAATGAGTTAAAGCACGTAAAGCCCACAGTAACATATCCCATCTATAGTACTTGGCATATGGTGAACATTTAAATTGTTAGCTACAACTATTCTTTACGTACAAAATTCTACAAGCATATATTTATACATGTTTTAAATTCATAGAAAAGGGTCAAGAATGACATACTGGAAAGTGTTAACAGCAGTGACCTCTGGGGAGAGATTAAGAGAGGCATGTGGAATAATTTTTTTTTAATTAAAAAAAACCCACACACTCGAGAGCCAAATACAAATTGTTTTAATTACATAAACTAATCCTTTCTTCCATGACTATAGATAATCAAAGATGAAGTACATCTGTACCACCTAAATTCAGAGTACGGTTTACAGGGCCCAGGACCCACAAACACAGCTGAGGCTGACTGCCCCAGGGCCGTGCCCTCCTGCTCCTAATTGCTGACAAATCCTGACATGGGCTCTGGTGCCCAAGGTGTGCAGATGGGCAGGAGTCTACGAGCACACACTTCTCTTTCTCTCTCTGATCTCTACCCATTAGAGACTCTATTAAATTCACTCTCACATTACACAATACTGTTTCCAACTCAGAATTTTGCTAAGGATTTCTGCCACTCACTGGCTTCCAGCTGGTTGGTCAATTCATTTCTATCTCACTCAGGTTATATTTTGTCTTTTGAAAAAATATCTCTACATCTCAGCATTATCTTTGCTTATTGCTCTACAATGCTACTTAATTTTATGCGTGTATTTACCTTCTATCTCATCTTTAAAATTCTTGCTTTTACTTTTTCTTCTAGTCACACACTTTTGCTTAATCATTTTTGTTTCTTATCATTATTTTTCTCATATATTTTCATATTAATTTTACCCGCCTTTGTTTTCAAAAAATAACATGATTGGGCCATTTTAATTTTTATATGCATTTTATTGCACTTTAGGTTCTGGGGTACATGTGCAGAACATGCAGGATTGTTGCATAGGTACATATACGGCAATGTGGTTTGCTGCCTCCATTCCCCATCACCTATAACTGGCATTTCTCCCCATGTTATCCCTCCCCAACTTCCTACCCTCCACTGTGCCTCCCATAGTCTCCTTCAACAGACCTCGGTGTGTGATGCTCCCCTCCATGTGTCCAAGGGTTCTCATTGTTCAACACCCGCCTATGAGTGAGAACATGCGGTGTTTGATTTTGTGTTCTTGTGTCAGTTTACTGAGAATGATGGTTTCCAGATTCATCCATGACCCTACAAAGGACAGGAACCCATCATTTTTTATGGCTACATAGTATTCTGTGGTGTATATATGCCATATTTTCCCTGTCCAGTCTATCATCGATGGGCATTTGGGTTGGTTCCAGGTCTTTGCTATTGCAAACAGTGCTGCAATGAACATTTGTGTGCATGTGTCCTTGTAACAGAATGATTTATAATCCTTCGGATATATACCCAGTAATAGGATTGCTGGTCAAATGGAATTTCTATTTCTAGGTCCTTGGGGAATTGCCACACTGTCTTCCGCAATGGTTGAACTAATTTACATTCCCACCAACAGTGTAAAAGTTTTCCTTTTTCTCCACATCCTCTCCAGCATCTGCTGTCTCCAGATTTTTTAATGATTGCCATTCTAACTGGCGTGAGATGGTATCTCAATGTAGTTTTTGATTTGCATTTCTTTAATGACCAGGGATGATGAGCATTTTTTCATATGTTTGTTGGCCTCATATATGTCTTTTGTAAAGTATCTGTTTATATCCTTCACCCACTTTTGATTTTTTTTTTTTTTTTTTTGCTTTTTCTTGTAAATTTGTTTTAGTTCTTTGTGGATTCTGGATATTAGCCCTTTGTCAGATGGGTAGAATGCAAAAATTTTTTCCCATTCTGTTGATTGCCAGTTCACTCCAATGATTGTTTCCTTTACTGTGCAGAAGCTCTGGAGTTTCATTAGATCCAATTTGTGTATTTTGGCTTTTGTTGCCATTGCTTTTGGTGTTTTAGTCATGAAGTTCTTGCCTATGCCTATGTCCTGAATGGTTTTGCCTAGGTTTTCTTCTAAGGGTTTTATGGTGTTAGGTCTTATGTTTAAGTCTTTAATCCACCTGGAGTTAATTTTGGTGTAAGGTGTCAGGAAGGGGTCCACTTTCTGCTTTCTGCACAAAGTTTTCCCAACACCATTTATTAAACAGGGAATCCTTTCCCCATTGCTTTTCTCAGGTTTGTCAGAGATCAGATGGTTGTAGATGTGTGGTGTTATTTCTGAGGCCTTGATTCTGTTCCATTGGTCTATATCTCTGTTTTGGTACCAGTACCATGCTATTTTGATTACTGTAGCCTTGTAGTGTCGTTTGAAGTCAGGTAGCGTGACGTCTCAGCCTTAGGTGTTTTTTTTTTTTTTCTTAGGATTGTATTGGCTATGCAGGCTTTCTTTTGGCTCCATTTGAAGTTTAAGGTGATTTTTTTTCCAGCTCTGTGAAGAGGGTCATAGGTAACTTGATGGGGATAGCACTGAATCTATAAATTACTTTGGGCAGTATGGCCATTTTCACGATATTGATTCTTCCTAACCATGAGCATGGAATGTTTTTCCATCTGTTTGTGTCCTCTCTGATTTCCTTGAACAGTGGTTTGTAGTTCTCCTTGAAGATGTACTTTATAACCTTTGTTAGTTGTATTCCTAGGTACTTTATTCTCTTTGTAGCAATTGTGAATGGCAGTTCATTCTTGATTTGGCTCTTTCTGTTATTGGTGGATAGGAATGCTTGTGATTTCTGCACATTGATTTTGTATCCTGAGACTTTGCTGAAGTTGCTTATCAGTTTAAGGAGATTCTGGGCTGAGACAATGGAGTCTTCTAAATATACAATCATGTTGTCTGCAAATAGAGACAATTTGACTTCCTCCTTTCCTAATTGAATATCCTTTAATTCTTTTTCTTGCCTGATCGCTCTGGCTAGAACTTCCAATACTGTATTGCATAGGAGTGGGAAGAGAAGGCATCCTTGTCTAGTGTCAGATTTTAAAGGGAATGCTACTAGTTTTTGCCCATTCAGTATGATATTGGTTGTGGGTTTGTCGTAAATAGCTTTTATTATTTTGAGATATGTTCCATTGATACCTAGTTTATTTAGAGTTTTTAGCATAAAGTGCTGTTGAATTTTGTCGAAGGCCATCTCTGAATCTATTGAGATAATCCTGTGGCTTTTGTCTTTGGTTCTGTTTATGTGGTGAATTACATTTATAGACTTGTGTATGCTGAACCAGACTTGCATCCCTGGGATGAAGTCTACTTGATCTTGATGGATAAGCTTTTTGATGTGCTGTTGCAATCAGTTTGCCAGTATTTTATTGAAGATTTTTGCATCCATCTTCACCATGGATATTGGCCAGAGGTTTTCTTTACTTGTTGAGTCTCTGCCGGGTTTTGGTATCAAGATGATGTTGGTCTCATAAAATGATTTGGGAAGGATTCCCTCTTTTTGGATTGTTTGGAATAGTTTCAGAAGGATAGGTCCCAGCTCCGCTTTGTATGTCTGGTAGAATTCAGCTGCGAACCCATCTGGACCTGGGCTTTTTTTTTTTTTTTGGTTGGTGGGCTATTAATTGCTGCCTCAACTTCAGTCCTTGTTAGTGGTCTATTTAGGGTTTCAACTTCTTCCTGGTTTAGGCTTGGGAGGGTGCTAGTGTCTAGGAACTTATCCATTTCCTCCAGGTTTACTGGTTTACGTGCATAGAGTTGTTGGTAGTAATCTCTGATGGTAGTTTGTATTTCTGTGGAGTCGGTGGTGATATCCCCTTTATCGTTTTTTATTGCATCTATTTGACTCTTCTCTTCTTTTTTATTAATCTGGCTAGTGGTCTATTTTGTTGATGTTTTCAAAAAATCAGCTCCTGGATTTATTAATTTTTTGAGGGTTTTTTGTGTCTTTAACTTTCAGTTCTGCTCTGATGTTATTTCTTGTCTTCTGCTGGCTTTTGAGTTTTTTTTATCTTTCTCCTCTAGCTCATACAATTTTGATGATAGGGTGCCAATTTTAGATCTTTCCTTCCTTCTCATGTGGGCATTTATTGCTATAAATTTTCCTCTAGACACTGCTTTAAATGTGTCCCAGAGATTCTGGTACATTGTGTCTTCACTCTCATTGGTTTCAAAGAACATTTTTATTTCTGCCTTCATTTCATTGTTTATCCAGTTAACATTCAAGACCAGTTCTTCAGTTTCCATGAAGTTGTGCAGTTCTGAGTCAGTTTCTGAATCCTGAGTTCTAATTTGATTGCACTGTGGTCTGAGAGACTGTTTGTTATGATTTCCATTTTTTTCATTTGCTGAGGGGTGATTTACTTCCAATTATTTGGCCAATTTTAGAGTAGGTGTGATGTAGTGCTGAGAAGAATGTATATTCTGTGGATTTAGGGTGGAGAGTCCTGTAAATGTCTATTAGGTTTGTCTGGTCCAGATCTGAGTTTAAGTCCTAGATATCTGTGTTAATTTTCTGTCTCGTTGATCTGACTAATATTGACAGTGGAGTGTTAAAGTTTCCCACTATTATTGTGTGAGAGTCTAAGTCCCTTTGTAGGTCATTAAGAACTTGCTTTATGTATCTGGGTGCTCCTGTATTGGGTGCATATATATTTAGGATAGTCAGCTCTTGTTGCACTGATCCTTTTACCATTATGTAATGCCCTTCTTTGTCTCTTTTGATCTTTGTTTTTTTAAAGTCTATTTCATCGGAGACTAGGATTGCAACTCCTGCTTTTTTTTGCTCTCCATTTGCTTGGTAAATCTTCCTCCATCCCTTTATTTTGAGCCTATGTGTGTCCTTGCACGTGAGATGGATTTCCGGGATTCAGCACACCGGTGGGTTTTGACTTTTTATCCAATTTGCCAGTCTGTGTCTTTTGTTTGAGGCATTTAGTCCGTTTACATTTAAGGTTAATATTGTTATGTGTGAATTTTATCCTGCCACTTTGATGCCAGCTGGTTGTTTTGCCTGTTAGTTGACATAGTTTCTTCATTGTGTCGATGCTCTTTACTATTCAGTATATTTTTGGAGTGTCTGGTACTGGTTGTTCTTTTCTATGTTTAGTGTTTCTTTCAGGAGCTCTTGTAAGGCAGGTCTGGTAGTGATGAAATATCTGAGCAATTGCTTGTTCATAAAGGATTTTATTTCTCCTTTGCTTATGAAGCTTAGTTTGGCTGCATATGAAATTCTAGGTTGAAAGTTCTTTTCTTTAAGGATGTTGAATATTGGCCCCCACTCTCTTATGGCTTGTAGCGTTTCTGCAGAGAGATCCACTGTGTGTCTGATGGGCTTCCCTTTGTGGGTAACCCAACCCTTTTTTCTGGCAGCCCTTAGCATTTTTTCCTTAATTTCTACCCTGGTAAATCTGACAATTATGTGCCTTGGGGTTCCTCTTCTTGAGGAGTATCTTTGTGGTGTTCTCTGTATTTCCTGGACTTGAATATTGGCCTGCCTTACTAGGTTGGGGGAGTTCTCCTTGATAATATCCTAAAGAGTGTTTTCCAGGTTGGATTCATTCTCTCTGTCACATTCAGGTACACCTATCAAATGTAGATTAGGTCTTTTCTCATGATCCCATATTTCTTAGAGGATTTGTTCATTTCTTTTTACTCTTTTTTTCTCTGATTTTGCCTTCTCATTTCATTGAGTTGATCCTCAATCTCTGATATCCTTGCTTCTGCTTGGTCAATTTGGATACTGAAACTTGTGTATGCTTCGCAAAGTTCTCACGTTGTATTTTTCAGCTCCATCAATTCATATATATTCTTTTCTAAGCTGTTTATTCTTGTTAGCATTTAGTCAAACCTTTTTTCGAAGTTCTTAGTTTCTTTGCAGTGGGTTAGAATATGTTCTTTTAGCTCAGAGAAGTTTGTTATTACTCACTTTCTGAAGCCTGTTTCTGTCAATTCATCAGACTCTTTCTCCACCCAGCCTTATTCCCTTGCTGGTAAGAAGTTTTGATCCCTTAGAGGAGGAGAGGCGTTCTGGTTTTGGTTGTTTTCATCTTTTTTATTCTGGTTTCTTCCCATCTTAGTGGATTTATCTACCTGTGGTCTTTGTAGTTGGTAACTTTTGGATGGGGTCTGAGTAGACGTCCTTTTTGTTGATGAAGTTATTTGGTTCTGTTTTTCAGTTTTCCTTCTAACAGTCAGGCCTCTCTGCTGTAAGACTGCTGGAGATCCCCTCCAGACCCTGCTTGCCTGGGGATCACCTGCGGCGGCTGCAGAATAGTAAGGGTTGCTGATCATTTCTTCTTCTGTTATCTTTATCCCAGAAGGATACCTGCCAGATGTCAGCCTGAGTTCTCCTTTATGATGTGTCTCTTTGGATATACGGGGTTCCGGGAGCTGTCTGAGGAGACATTCTGTCCCTTGTAGGAGCTCAAATGCTGAGCTGTGAGCTCCATTGTTCCGTTCAGAGTTGCTGGGCAGGTATGTTTAAGTCTGCTGCAGCAGAACTCATAACCGCCTTTTTTTCCCGGGTGCTCTGTCCTGGGAAGGTGGGGCTTTATTTATAAGTTCCTGATGGGCTGCCTCCTTTTTTCAGGGATGCCGTGCCCAGCGAGGAGGTAGCCTAGTCACAGTCTACCAGTAGAGGTGTTGCTGAGCTGCCGTGGGCTCTGCCCAGCTGCTGTGTGAACTTCCTTGTGGTTCTGTTTATAGAGGTATAGTTAGAACTGCCTCTGTAATGGCAGACTGCCTGGGTAAAAGCAGACTGCCTGAGTAGTGGTGGACTGCCTTGGTAATGGCAGACACCCTTCCCCACCACAGAGAGAGTTGAATCAGATCACCTGGCTCCTGGTTTCTTCAGGAGAGAAAATGTCCTGTCCCATCTCCTTATGAAGTAATCCTTCTTCTAAAATTTAGAGCCCAAACTTAAGGAGTTCAAGTTTGGAAAGAGGTTACAGCAAGAGAAGTTTGCTTTGTTAACATGTCTAGCTTGACTTTGCCTAAACCACCTATAGCTTTCTGTCATAGGCAGCAAAGTGTCCATAATCAGATTTCCAATCTCACTTCCACATCAGCCTGATTCTGATATATGTATTCTAGTTTAGTCTTCTCTTAACAAACCTATAGAAGGATCTTCCAATATATCAGTCTCCTCAGCTATCTTTCCTTATTAGGACTGACAAGGAGAAGCTTGAGAGAATTAAGCTGATACTCAATGGAGTAGGGGAAGTTCATTTTGTTTCATCTTGGGTCAGCTCTGCTTTAACTGAATGACATATAAATGTATGATATTATTTTTAAGTCTAAGTCATTAAGTAGTGTCACTTATTTAGCCTATCAAATCAAATGAAAATATAATGCTCCTTAAACTGAAGATAATTATATGATCCACAGAAGGTCTCAAGATACAGGAAAAAAGCTGAGTTGGGTTTCTCCTTCCCGATGTCACTTCCCCAAGAGAAACACAGTTATCCTGAGAAAACAACCTGGTTAGTTCTCTGTGCTGGAGCCAAAATGTTGACCATTCTAATTTCCTGCAGTTTTCTTCCATTATGCCTCCTGTTTATTCTTTTTGGATTCACTCCTCTCTGTAGACCCAGACTGCTGTTGTGCAATCCCTACTATTTTATTCCCCATCAGTCTTAGGAAATGACATTAGCCAACTATCCCAATTTAAGGTCCAAATCATCAAGCGGTTTTTTGTTTTGTTTTGTTTAGCAAAGTTTATTTGATCAAGAAAAAGGTTTTTATACTGGGCAGCATTCCAGACCAAAGATGGTTCAGAATACCCCAGCCTCCAACTCTGGTGAGCTATTTATTTTTTAAGCACATATACATATATTTATTAAGCACTTCCAATAAGTGATAACTTCTTGTACTTCACACATTAGGAGATAGTGAACACCGCTCTATTAATCTGTTTTCATACTGCTATAAAGAACTGCTCAAGACTGCGTCATGTATAAGCAAAGAGGTTTAATTGACTCATAGTTCAGCATGGCTGGGGAGGCCTCAGGAAACTTACAATCATGGTGGATGGCAAACAGGAAGCAAGGCAACTTCTTCACAAGGTGGCAGGAAGAAGAAGGGCCAAGCGAAGGGGGATGAGCCACTTATAAAACCATCAGATCTTATGAGAGCTTACTCAATATCACAAGAAACCATCCCTGTGATTAAATTACCTCCATCTGTTCTCTCCCTTGACACATGGGGATTACAATTCAGGATGAGATTTGGGAAGTCTAACCATATCAACCACTTTTTACAAGAGTTAAGTAGATTTCTTTTTTCATTTGTTTGCTTTTATAATATTTATGTAATTTTAAAAATAATTTCAACTTGAATTTTAGACTCAGGGGGTACATGTGCAGATTTGTTACATCAGTATATCGGGTGATGTTGAGGTTTGGGGTACAAATGATCCCATCACCCAGGTAGTACCCGATAGTTTCTCAGCCCTTGCCCCCCTCTGCTCCCTCTAGTAGTCCCTAGTATCTATTATCCCCATCTTTATAACCATATGTAACCAAGGTTTTGCTTCCACTTATACATGAGAACATGCAGCATTTATTTTCCTGTTTCTGTGTTAATTTGCTTAGAATGATGGCTTCCAGCTGCATCCATATTGCTGCAAAGGACATGATTTTGGTTTTTTATGGCTGCATAATATTCCATAGTGTATATGTATCACATTATCCTATCTACCATTGATGGGCACCTAGGTTGTTGCCATGTCTTTGCTATTGTGAATAGTGCTGCAATGAAAATATGAGTCCTTTTAGTAGAATGATTTATGTACTTTTGGATTATATCCAGTTATGGGATTGCTGAGTCAAATGGTAATTCTGTTTTAAGTTCTTTGGGAAATCTCCAAACTGCATTCCACAGTGGCTGAACTAATTTATATTCCCACCAACAGTGTACAGTGTTCCCTTTTCTCCACAGCCTCACCAGCATCTGTTACTTTTTGACTTTTTAGTAATAGCCATTCTGACTAATGTGAGATGGTATCTCATTGTGGTTTTCATTTGCATTTCTCTGACAGTGACACGGAACATTTTTTATATGTTTGTTGGCTGCTTGTACGTCTTCCTTTGCAAAGTGTCTGTTCATGTTCTTTACCTACTTTTTAAAGGGGTTGTTTTTTGGTTGTTGAATGGTATAAGTTCCTTATGGATTCTGAATATTATATCTTTATCAGATGTATAGTTTGCAAATATGTTCTTGCATTCTGTGGCTTGTCAGGCAATTCTTATTTACTTTCCACACTAATTCACGATAACCCCATTCATTCAGCTTACTCACTAAGAAAGGCCCCTCAGGCCTACTATCTTTTAAGATCTGTCTATTTGTGCTCTAACCCAACCCATTTGAGCCAGTCTACTCAACCAACAACTGCAATTCTAGTTGATGCTAAGCCACATAATGATACTGGTGTTTACATTTCATTATCGTCAGGAATGCACTACCTTGTGAATGTGAATCCCCAGGAATTGACTGCAAAGGAATTTGGTAGCCAGGATCCTTTTGAGTTAATCTGTATTAATAGTAGATGTCTGCTGTAAGAGTCTGTATTTTAGAAATTCCGTTGCTGATACTCAGTGCTTAGGGCCCTCTCTTTTTTCCCCTCAAACTGAAAAAGGAGAGGGTTTGGCAGTACAGCATCCACCTCTGGTAGCTGTCCACTTCAGAGATCAACTGTTGTGCAGTTCACACCCTAACAATATGTTCATTCTGCTCATTCTTTCAGTTCCCTGATGAGCTGTACACACCTAGCCCATCATTAAGAACAATGACCTTTGCCATTATCTCTTCCAGTTTTTTGTTTCATTTCAGACTCTGACAAGGCAGCATTTATTAAATAAAGGTTCAGGCTGTATTCCAAAAAAAGTATAAATGTTTAGGTTTATGCTGCTAGGTGAACTAATTAAAGAAGGAAGTCTAATCAGGGACCTCCACCATGGTTTCCACAAGGCATTCATGAAGCTCCCCCGAACTTACCAAGTTGTTGGAATTCAGGGAAGTCATCACGGTCTTGGATCACAGAAAGTGTAAATTGGTTGACATAATTCTGAGATTTTCAGAAAGCTTTTGCCAAAATCCCAGCACAGAAACAAATCACTTGCTGCCAAACCATGAAAATAAAATATTTAATCTTAAAAATATTCCACTCAAAATTACCTTAGAGACATAACCTAGCTAAAAACCAAAAGGAAGAAATTAACATCTCTCTCAGGGTCAGAGTTGATACCATTTAGAAAGATAACCAATACAAAATTACATCTGTGTTTAATATAAAATGTTTTCCAAGTTTCTGAGAAACTAAGCTCAGTAACTCCAGCTGTCATTCATAAAGTAGTTATTGCTCATACAAATGGAATAATCCAAGTTAGAGGGGGAAAATGTATATCCAGTGATATTCTTTTCAGCATTATTTACATTATTTTTTATCTGAAACTACCCAAATGATCCAAAATTATGAAATTATTAGGTAATGATTGTCAAGTAAAATGACCAATGTCAAATACACAGTGGAATGATTTTCTGCACTGGAAGCTATTTTTATAAGTCATTCACAATAGCATGAGGAAATGATTTTTATAACACTTCTAATCTTAAAAACCATGAGAGAAAGTTGAATAAGCTGTGTATATAAAATGATAATGACTTTAAAAACAATTTTTTTGCCATTCTTATATTGCTATTTAAAAAAGAAATTTAAATGCCAGAAATAGCCACAGCTAGGTATGGAAGCAGGTGACTCTATTTAACATGATGTTGAGTGAGATTATTTTTCCATTGCCCTAGAATTAACAAGCAGAACCCAAAATTGAGGACACATTTATTAAGTACAGTGTCCTAAAGGAGTCAAAAATGGGGGCAAACACCATCTTGGGGTTGATTAAATAGCAGCTAAGCTGGTTCTGCCAATAGCTCCTACATCCACCACAACTCTAATTCAAATAAGCAGACAACAAAGAGAAAGAAATGAATGGAAGCGATGACCCAGATCATAAAGAAAAAAGGTAAATGTCCTATGTAACAAACCTGAGCATCCTGCACATGTACCCCAGAACTTAAAAATTAAAAACAAAAAAAGAATAAAGGTAAATGGGGGTTTCTTCATCCTGAAGCCAAGTGAGGCAGAATCCCCAGGGAATCACTCACCCAGAAGAAAGGAGGTCACTCCCCCACTCCCTGGCAGGGTGATTCTGAGGCCAGAGCACCCAAGCAGGTGCTCCTAACATTAGAATAAAATGATAGTCTTTGTGAGGGAGCATGATATGTGTTCAGGGACGTATATGAACTTGGACACTTTGGCCTGCTTTTGGACTACATATTTCCAAAGAAAGAACACATGCCAGAGCAGCTGTTCCTACAAGGTAAAAATGGACGTGTCATAGTGTGTCTGAGATGACGATGGGCAGCAATGCCACACACAGTCCCCTCACGCTCTCTAGGGGCACAAAGAACAGCAGAGAGGGTCCCAGGAGTGCATGTGAAAAAGCATAGAGGTGAAGACATGAGATCTCAAGCTGCCAGTCCCTCCACTAGGAAAGAAGGCTGGCACCACAGCCCCCAAGAAGCCCAAAGACGGCCTACTCCTTTGAAACCCAAGCACTCCCAAGTAAACAATATTCACTATCACCAGAAAACACCACATGAATGGAAGCCAACAGCAATGGGCAGATCAATCTCAGCCCGTGCAAGACCAGGCTGCCTTCCAACACCAAAGGCAGGCAGTTATTTAATTCAAGAACGCAACTCTCGGCCCAGCTCTGTGGCTCAGCCTGTAATCGCAGCACTTTGGGAGGCCAAGGCAGGCAGATCACCTGAGGTCAGAAGTTCGAGACCAGCCTGATCAACATGGAGAAAACCCTTTCTACTAAAAATATAAAATTAGCTGGGTGTGGTGGCACATGCCTATAATCTCAGCTGTTCAGGAGGCTGAGGCAGAAGAATTGCTTCAACACGGGAAGCAGAGGTTGTGGTGAGCCAAGATCGGCCACTGCACTCCAGCCTGGGCAACAAGATTTGCAAAACTGTCTCAAAAAAAAAAAAAAAAAAAAACTAAATTCTCCTGTGTTTCCTTCCAGTTCACTCAATATACCTTAGGGACCTGTCAAGGACCCCAAAAAAGGAAGGGGAGGCAGTCACCCAGTGACAAACCATTCTCTTCTGATCCTGCCATCTTTTCTTCCAACTGAGAAAAGGAGACTTTGAGGCCTAAGCCTGGCTACTGCTGGGGAAAGGGAAGGAGATTTCCATGGAAATGAATATGACATCAATGCTTCACTCTGAGCCAGACATAGTGTTTAATAACTGAAAGTGACTGGAAGAATGGGGTAAGTACAAGACATTATTAGGCAATGTGAGGAAGAGACTCACTGTGGCGTGGCAGAAGTAGTTGGAGTTCACCATGTTCAATGAACTGGTTATACCTGTTTAATGTGCTTTCTCCCACAATCACGGAAGGGATTTGTATTTGTTTCTGTTTTGTTGGGTTTCAAACTCTATGGCTGATCACCTTTAATTTGGTCATGTCAAATATTTTTGGGGATTCAACATATAAATGATAAATTCTTAAGTCCCAGGCAAGACCCTTTATCTGCTCCTCTGTTAGGGCCTTATATATTTTGTCAAGATGTCTAATTTTCCCCCTTAAACTGAAACCTCTTTGAGTGCAAAGTTTGATGATGTTTTTTATCTCTAAAGGACCAATGTTGTGCTTTGCATATAGAGTTATCAATAAATATTAATAAAGCAAATTATTTGTTCATGTATTTGACTGCTATTTCAAAGTAAATATGAGAAAAATTGGCTTACACTTGTGTTAAAGAGGGATCTGAGTGATGAGTCACTTAGTCCCAGAATTATCACCTATAGAAGGTCTTGCATCCTGGTACACCAGTGGTTGACTGAAATTATTGTGTTAAATATTTACAATCCACTCCAACACATAAGGCTTCCAACTTACTCTACATTTAGACAAATGCCTTCAAATTAGTTTTAATTGGGAAAACCTTGGAGTTTAAGACAATTATCTCTATTATCAACTTCTCAAAATTCTAATTCATCTAAAGCCACAACATGAAAATGTTACTCATCCTTAGTTATCCTTATGACTAATGATTAACATGAGAAAGTGCTCATTCTTATAAATTATCATTCTTATTGCATGTATCAAATCTAAAACTTGAGAAAATTAGGGTCAGTGTCGTCATCTCTTAGGAAGGATGTAAATTACATTTACTCAAGTTGAGCAAGAACAGTTGCCCAAACAAGATGTACACACAAACAGCCTGAAAGTCATCTGAACGTCACGTTACACAATCTTACTTTCAAATTTCTAAATAGAAATTTTACAGGACATAAGAATTAAGGCCAAACGTTATTTTAGAGGCATAAAGAATTATTTTATAATTCCATATTTTAATAACATAGGAAATTATTCAGTCTAGATTTTTTTAAAAAAGGATTTTCCAAACCAAAATCTACAAGGAAAAGTAATATATGCAGTATTAATTTTTTTCCTCATAATTACGTTTACTCCAAATTGCATTTTAAACATCAAATTTTGGGCCAAGTGTGGTGGCTCATGCCTGTAATCCCAGCACTTTGTGAGGCCAAGGCAGGAGGATTGCTTGAGGGCAGGATTTCAAGACCAGCCTGGGCAACATGGTGAGATCTTATGTCTAAAAAAATCTACAAAAATTTGCTTGGAGTGGTGGTACATGCCTACAGCCTGTCTACTCAGGAGCCTAAGGCAGAAGGATTGCTTGAGCCAAGAGATTTGAGGCTTCAGTAAGCTATGATTGTGCCACTGTATGCCAACCTGGGCGACAGAGCAAGATCCCATCTCAAAAAACAAAAATCAGTTTTTTAATTATGTAAATATATTATGATTCCTTCCTAGAAACATATATGTAAAATATGTTATATGGTTGCAAATATTATATGTATAAAGAGACTTGACCTAAAGGAGCATACATGATAGTAGATATTTGTATCATTGTGTATTTAGTGAAAATATCAGAAGTCAAAAATTTAGGAACTCAACTCATAATTATAATAGAATGCTACTATACAAATGGAATTAAATGTAAAATTCAATTTTTGTACCCTCTTTTTTAAAATCACTGTATATTCAAAAAAAATCACTTAAGAAAGAATGAATGCAACTATTTTCAAGGATGAAAAATGCTGAAAGGAGAAAATGTGAAAAATAAGTCAGCTGATATACAAAAGCAGCCTAAATTAAAATTGACTCATTCTACTTGAGTGTTTAAGAATTCTGATTATAAGTAAGGCAAAATACACGTCTTTTCCATTGTTGTTTGTTTGTTGTTGTGTTTACAAAAGGAGAGGTCAGTGAGTTGCTGTGATTGAGCTTAAAATTTTGCTCTAAGCTTTCTGGCAGCTAAGAAGGAGTGAAAATTTGAGAGACTGTTACCTTAACCTCACCAGTGGAATGATGACAGTACTTTCTTCAAAGAGACATTGCAAGAATACCCTGAGAAAATGTAGGTGAAGCGTTGGAACAGTGCCTGGTGCATGGGAGATGTCTAAGGATGTGAGCTAGTATTACTCCACATAAGGAAAAGACAGGTGATGTTTCTCAAAGAAGACATGGTTAATGCTAGTACCAAATCCTAGGAAAAATTTCCTACATGGATCATGTAACAAGGACTTAAATGAGAGTCACTTCATTAAACTTGACTGCAGTAAAGTTTGAATTACAAAGATGGTTTCTTCTTTTAGAGAACGCTCACTGCGTTAGTGCACGCAGTGCTTTGCACATGACAGTCGTGTTTTATTGATCTTTTTACAAAGTAATTCTCTTCAATAAATATTCCTGGGTATCAAAGCTTTCTCTTTTTCCTCCAGTCTGTTTTCAGTCTATAAATGTCTAATGAGCTATGGTCAGTTTTCTCCTCCTTAACTCTTCCAGCTACCTGTCAAGGGAAAAAAAATCCTAAATTCTCAGTCTCTGCCACCTACCGTAATAGAGCACATCAAGTGATCTAAAGCTGAAAAAGGAAGGAGAGTAAATACAGATGACATCATCTCTGTTGTCTTGCAAACTGAAATACTACGTTCTCTAATAAAAAAAGAATGAGAATTTGAGTGAATCTCAACTTTCTGATGTTCCCCTTCCCTTTCATTATCTTTACAACCAGGTTCAAACTTGCTACCCTGTTTCCTCCCTACACCCTTGCACCCACCACATTCAGGGTTTGTGCCCACCAACTCTCCACTGAAACTGTTCTTGCTTTGCAAGGTCTCACATGACTTCTAATTACCAAACATTATAGACACTTCAATTTCTGTATTTTTGACAAACCTCAATATATATACTTTAGACTATATTCTCTTTCTTGAAATTTTCTTTTCTTTTGATTTGTAGGACATCACAAATTCATGCTTGTCCTCTTCCTGACAGTTTTCTCTCTCTCTTCCTTTTCAGGTCCATATTCTCCACCTAACTCTTAAGTGTTGATGTTCTCAGGCATAGCATTGTGGTTCCTTCTTTCACTTTCACATTTTTTTCTAGAGAAATTCACCCATATGCATTCTTCAGCTACCTCCCCCTGCCCAAAAAGCAATCCCTGGGCCACCTAATCTATACCAGTAGGACACGGACTATCCTCAGGAGGTGTGCACTTTGATACCGCTGTGGAGAAGAGGAGAGTAAAAATGACTAAATCCCAAAGGATATAGTCAGGCATCACAGAGAACATGGGACTAGGGAATTACCAGAAAGCAAAGCCAGGAGATACCAGATAAACCAAATCCAGGACCTTTTCTAATGCCAGAGAAGAGTGTCTTTATAATTTTCGTAATTCCTGTCCTGCAGATTTTGATAACTGCTATGGATAGTGACACCTATGCATTTCTTGTCTCCCACAAGTTATTCTGCTCCTCCTGTACCACTGTATTTTTGGCACTTATGGAGCAGATGGAACATCTTTCAGTTTGTAGGTCACCAGACCACAAAATGCTACATCTGGCCCTGATGGAGAACAAACCGGCATACCCAAAGGTCAAGGACTTTGAGTAGATGAGTAATTTTATGGTATTTGGCAGTTGCTTTCTTTATGGAGTGGCTGATGTTGTTCTTGTGTGAACAGAAGTGCGTAAGTGCGTTCATGGATGTTTGGGAATACACAACTTATCCTGCAATATCCATTTTCCCCTTTTTCAATAGTGATCAAGACTCCAATTTAGGGCACATGTCTTCCCAGAATGGAAACTACAGCTCCCACTTTCCTTTTGCAGCTAGCTATAGCCATATGACTCAATGTGGGCCAATTGGATTCTAAGCTCAAGTGTTTATGTAGCAGCTTCTTGAAATCTTTTTGATGAGATAAAAATATATGCCATTTACTCTTCTTTCTCTCTTCTTTTAACCTGCTGTCTGGAACTTGGATGCCACCATCCATAAAAGGCAGTAAGATATATTCTTTAAAAAAACTGTCCTTAATGTTATAGGGCACCATACAGTCCTCAAGTGCCAATCCAGATTTTTACGCACAGCTAAAGTAAACTTCTATCTCATTTTAGTTTCTATGAATTGGAATGTTCTGTAACTTAGGGTAAAACCTAATCCTAATTGACACAGGTACATGAAATCGAGACTCTTGCTTGAGCAACTAACAACATGGATGGTGGTATCACTCACTAAGACAGGAGAGGGCAAGTTTGAGTGGAAGATTCAATTTTGTACAAGCTGAGTATGGAGTATCCATGAAAATCCAAGACACTACAAGGTCTAAAGTTGTAAATGTAATCTAACATTCAGAGGAAATGTATCAGAAGAGGAGTTTAAGCAAGAACAAAAAAATATAAGAATCCATAACATCCAAACTTATATAAAATCTCAAGAATGGATAATTTTATCCGAGGAAACTGCAGAGTAGATGGGCATCCATAATACAAACTTGAAAACATTTTTTCAAGCCTACACATCTCTGTCATTTCTCATATTCTGGCTTTCATTCTTGTATTGAGTCGGTATACGTAGTATTTGAACTGAGCTAATCTATCAGATCTGACCCTGCCTCTCAGGAATAACCAGTGAAAAACACTGCTCTAATTAAGGCAGAGGAAAGTTCACAGCCTTGTCCAAATCTTATTCATACTATTTATAGTCCAAGAAACAGAACTAGATTAGGGTAAAATCGGCTTTTCTGATTTACTCAATAACTAAAAAAGAAAAAATATAAAATGTCAGGATAGAAAGGGCCCTCGGATCCTTCCAAACCCACACACCACCAAAAATGTTACCACTACATAAGGATTATATATCATAAATATAATTTATTTAATAAGAATCCTAAATGAATAAATACAAGAGCTATTCCTACAACACTGAAAGAATTTTTTAAAAAACTATTTCAGGAAATAATTTAGTAAATGCAGAAGTGTTATTTCAAGTACTTCTCATGTAGTCTCAAGACAAATCTTCTCCATCTCTGATATTTATAAAAACAAACTCACAGATGATATTCTGACACCAGCAAGGAGGTTTAGTTTAAACATTAAGAACCACCTTTGACTGCAAGGTCATTCAAACATTGCTAAAGTTTACTGAAGGAGTTTATGGAATCTCCCTCAGAGGTTTTTAAGAATCAGACATTCATTTATAGGAATTAGTTTAAGATAACTTGAATATACTCCTTTGGCAGCAAAACGCTGAACCACAAGATTGTTGGTCTACGGCACTATTTCCTGGCAGGAAATTGAAGGTGGGAAAAGAAAATAACAGTGAGTTTGAAGTTTAGGGTTTTATTATTTAAATCATTTCCTCATATTTAATGAGCTCCAAATTTCACCATTTATGGCATTTAAATATATTCAAGACCCTGGGATATTTCTCATGCCCTTGCCAAATGGTATTACTTAATTTCTGACTAATTTATACTCGGGATTTATCTGAAGCAAGCATAATGTCTTGGTTCTGGCTCCAACTTTATAACTTCCAGTCAAGAAAGAGAACCACAAGACTGAACCACCACAGTGAACTGACCTCTATTGTTCAAGGACATCTTGGCTGGCCCAGACGCTCTGATACTTGAAACCAGTATTTGAAGTCATACAGAGGAGCCACCTCTGTGGTTTGGAAGCAGTTAAATTTCCAATGAAAAAAATCTAGGCAGTCAACTTTTGATGAGTGGATTAATTAGGTCGAGAAAGGTAATGACTAAATAACAAATCACAGATAAATCAAAACTGCAATTAAGCATGGTTAACCCACACCCAAGTTATCACCTTAGTGCTCTAATAATGAAATAATATATATAAAACAGTAAGGGGAAACTGACTCAAAGACTCAAAATGCAACCTTGGAAGTCAAGGCTATTAAGTGCTAAGTTTACAGGAGAGTGCCAGACTACGTTCTACATCCTTATTTTTTCTCTGAAGAATAACTGGAATACAGAATTCTCTCCGAAGGGGTTCAGGGGAAAAAGTCACTTCAAGTCTCCAACAATACTGTGATTTAGCAACAAAGTATCTGTTGAGCAAATTATTATACGACTGAAATAAACACTCATGGATGACCGCTACAAACGACACCATTTTAAGATTCATAAAATGCCTCGTAAGTGAAATATTTATCTCAGCGTTCCTCTTCTAAAAACAGGGGACTACTTCCACTCAGTAACTCCAGCCCGAGACCACAGGAAGTAAAATGAACAATGCTCCTTTGAGCAGGGATGACGAGGATGCTGCCACAGGCATTTATAACCGATGATTAAAACATACGGGCATTGTGGCCAAAGTATCATGATCCTCAAAGCTTGCCATCTAGAAAATCAGCTAACAAAATGTAACGTTCGTAGATGGAAAGAGACTAACACTAGATGGTCTTTTTATATATATAAAGAAGGGATATGAGGAATGGGTGCATGGGGCTGGCTTATCGGAGACCCAGCAAGCTGTTGATAACTTAGGGTCCTCATGTAAAAGCCTGTGATCAAGTTCCTAGATCTCCCATTTTCTGTGTGTGTACCTTTGAGCAAGTCCTTTATTCTCCCTAAGGCTCAGTCTTCTCATTAAAAAGGATAAAGAGAAGAAGGAAGAGGGAGGAGAAAGTCTGTATGATACTCACCTTAATGGACTGTTGGGTTACATGTAACCCTAAGGAAGCACTAGTGAAGCCTAATGTTTTCTGAGAAGCCACCATGCATTGCTGTCTCATCATTAGTAGGTAGAAAGAGACTAACACCAAACAGTCTTCTTTTATAAAGAAGGGAATTCTTAATGGATTGTTGAAAGGATAAAAAAAAAAATCAATTGCATGAAAGTTCTTTGCAAAGTACAGAATTACATAGAAAATAAGAAATTGCCATGTTTATTATTGGATTGTGTTTACTTGAGTAATTATCAATTTGATGTCCTAAGTACCACCCAGCTTTCTCCCAAAATTCACATGGAAGATGGAATCATAAAACACTTTCTAATGCAGAATGAAGACAACAATACTTAAAAGACAGAGAGAGCTACAGACAGATGGTCCTGACTACTGATAGTTGGACTGTGAGTGGGTTTGTCTGGTGTAACCCCATTGTGTTTGTATTCACAATCCATAGCTCACATGTATACAGGGTGTGCTAAGTACCAGGCCCAGCACATAGAACACTATTATATGTACATTATCACATTCTTTATAAGTAGTCCAACAAGTTGTATAAAAAGGTGAAGTATTTTTATAAAAACTAGATGCGTAGTGGTTATATCAAATAATTTGTCTAACGATTGCCCAAAATATTTTTGGATGCCAGTCAATTCTTTTCTTGTCATACTCTATACAGTAATCATCGCCTTCTCTGAGATTACCAAAACCTTCTTGTAATCTCAGAGATTACCAAATCTTCTCTGAGATTACATTTTAAAATGTATTTTAAAAATTAGATTTATTGTGCACCTATCATGGGCGAGGCAATTTACACATAACTCTATGGACAGATGCACTGGTGAAGCCTCATGCTTTCTGAGAAATCACCATGCTCCAGGCACTGTAATAAGTAATTTACATATGCTATCTCGTAATTCTGACAGAAGTAATGAAAAAATACCTATTTTTTTCAGATGAGAAATTTAAGCCTCAGTAAGATTAAGACTTACCCAAATTTTATATACCCAAAGGATTTTAAATCTATTATAAAGACATATGTACACATGTTTATTGCAGCACTGTTCACAATAACAAAGACTTGGAACCAACCCAAGTGCCCATCAATGATAGACTGGATAAAGAAAACGTGGCACATACACACCATGGAATACTATGCAGCCATAAAAAAAAATGAGTTCATGTCCTTTGCAGGGACATGGTGAAGCTGGAAACCATCATTCTCAGCAAACTGACTCAAGAAGAGAAAACCAAACACAGCATGTTCTCACTCATAAGTGGGTGTTGAACAATGAGAACACATGGACACAGGGAGAGGAACATCACACATTGGGGTCTGTTGCGGGGTGGGGGAGGCACTAGGGGAGGGATAGCAGGGGCTGCGGAGATTGGGGAGGGATAACATCAGGAGAAGTACCTAATGTAGGTGACGGGGTGATGGATGCAGCAAACCATCATGGCATGTGTATAAATATGTAATAATCCTGCACGATCTGCGCACATACCCCAGAACTTAAATTATAATAAATAACATTAAAAAGAAAAAGACTTACCCAAATTCATACAACAGGTGCAAATTTGAGATTTCAGCAAACCAACTTTCTCATTCCAAACTTAAGTATTAACCAGTTAATTTGTATGGAAGAAATAAGATTCACAAAAACATTCCTGATTCCTGTATCATACAACTCTTCACAGAAAAACCTCATCAATAGCAGCCTGAATCTTTCTAAAAACTCAAATAACAATGGATAAAATTAAAATATGGCAATAGTATTAAAAGGAAACACACTTGACTCCACCTTTTATATTTCTTTCACTTACATTTTCCTTGGGCTTGGAATTATGGATCATTTCTTAGGTTTGTCAAAGGCCTTTGACAAAATAGCCTGTTCTTTCTAGGCTATTTTGAAAGCCAAGAAAAGATTGGGAATTTGACAAGTGAAAACTTTATGAATTAAAGAATTCTCAAAACGCTTACATCTGTAATAATGCTATTGGCATCCAATCAATCAAAAGCCATTTATTATGTAACTATATTGTCAGGTTCAGCAAAATGTTACCTTCACAGGAGACTAGATACTCTCCTTTATCATTCTGTTGTATCCTGACCTTTTCTTTTGTGGCTGTTTAATGTCTTTCTGCCTCATGCTATCACAAGGTAGTCTAAATAAGCATTATAACTACATTTTTGTCTTACTGCCTGTTCTATTCCCAGGCTTTTCCAGAGGTTTTCACACATACACACACATACATGCACGTGCACACAAGCACACACACAGCATTTGCTAAACATCTGCTGCATGAGTGAACGAACTACAGTGTTTAGCGGTTGGCCATACAATCCATGGTAGAATACTTTGATTAGTGTTTCTTAGATGTACACTGATATAATTAAGATATTTGTCCCCTCCAAATCTCATACTGAAATTTGATCCCCAATATTGGAGGAGGGGCCTATGGGAGGTGTTTGAGTCATGGGGGTGGATCCCTCATGAATGGCTTGGTGCCATTCTTAGGAGACTGAGTGACTTCTCTGTTCGTTCCCATCAGATCTGGTTGTTAATAAGAGTCTGGAACCTCTCTCCCCTCTCTCTCTTGCCTCCTCCCTCACCACATAATGCATTGGCCCCACTTCAGCTTCTGCTATGAGTGGAAGCTTCCTGAAGTCCTTACCAGAAGCGATGATAGAGCCATGTTTCTTGTATAGTATGCAGAACAATGAACCAAAGAAACCTGTTTTCTTTATAAATTTACCCAGTGTCAGGTATTACTTTACAGCAACACAAAATGAACTAAAACAGATACCAACTCAGAGAATTTTGAGGATAAACAAAAGACCATCTGGCTTCAATATTTTAAAAATAACATTAATGTACATTTTTTACCTTATCAGAATGTTTTCTGTAACTTTTCTGACTATAAGATGGTTAAAGCCAAACTCTCCAAACTGATCTCATCCAAAAATAAGAGAATAATCTGCCATCACACCTACATCAAGCCATTTCTGCTCATTTCCAGGGCCGTATTCACTTTCAAAGATAAGATCCTCCTTTGCATTCTCAGGATTTTTTTCAAATTTATTTCTCAAGAATCAACCATACCTGCCTGACTTTATCTCCTGCTAGTTGCTAACTACCAATATGCCAAATGCAATTCACCTACAAACTGGTAAAAAGTAACCGTCCTGGGAAGAGAATGTGAAAACTATATAACATAAAAAACAAGAAAGATTAGTTGTAAGAACAAACCTTTGTCAGGCTTAAGTTTTCAGAGAGCTCTATAGGGGGAAAAAAAAAATCAAACCATTCCCCCCCAACGGGGTTATTAACAGTATTTGAATTTTTTTAAATTTTAACTTTGTAAAAGTGAGGTTTTTTTTTTTAAAACTAGGCTCATTTTTAAGTCTAGAATCTCAGCAAATGGAGTGGCATGTATATATAAAACTCAACATTTCTATTTCCAAAATGCTCTTTTTCTATAATGTCACCTGTGTTGACCTTTATATAAGACTGTCTTCTCTTAAATTACTCACCAGAGTTGGCAGCTTCCTTTGCAAACTAACACCCCTCTCCTGAAATCATAATGTCTTTTTCCTGAATTTCCTTCCATAAATGAATCTTGATAGTAATAATTCATTCAGGAGTTTTCATATAATGAACTTTACTGCCTCTGTTTAAAATGACAACACACATTCCTTTTCTGCATGGACTACCCAATGATCTATATGACACATAGTTTTTATGAACTCCAGATATAAAAACGAACTGCCCCTTTGTGTAATCTTTGGCCCATGACTCTGAAAGTTTTCTCAATGTATTTTGGTAAGACACACTCAACTACAAATATCAACTAGTGTTCTCCTTTCTTGAGAATTTTCTTCTGATATTTTTTGGCTTCTTTTTCCATTGTGCAATGGCATCGTTCCTTTTGAATGGATATTGGCAAATCATATTACAAAGATGAAAATAGAGACTTCAAAGATTTGTCAAGATGCCAATTTCCAAGTTTAAATATCTTCTCTTTATTAGCAAGGTTAAATATTATATACCCATTTACCCAATATACTTTCTATTTTTAATAAAATATACTTTTTTAAAATTTTTGCTTCTACACTGTTTCTGTGAAAATATACCATCTTTGTAAAAGGTGGAATATACATTTCAGGGAGAAATAATAAAATGATGACCCTTGCACTTGCCCCCCGACCTTAAAAAATAGAGCTTTCCTGGTAAATATAGGCTCCCTGAGGGCTTCTCCTAGTTGCAGCTCTATCCCTGCCTCCTCTCCCAGTCACCACTTCCCAACCGCTATTCTGAATTGAGTATTATTCCCTTGCTTTCTTCATAGGTTTGCCACATACATATAAATGCACAAAATGAGTTTTGAGTCTTTTAGAACTTCCTATGAGGGGTATCATACTATATACGTTCTTCTACAATTTGTTTTACTGCAAATGTTTTGAGATTCGAGCATACTCACGTATCTAGCCGAGTTCATTAATTTGTACTGCTGTATGATATTCCAATGTATGCATAGACTGCAGTTTGTCCAAGTTTTTTATGCCTGCCAGTTTCACAAGAGTTAGCATTTCCCAGTTATAAATGAGTTTGAACATCTTTTCAGATGCTTATGATCCATTAGCATTTCTTCTTCTACAAAATTCCTAGTAATTTGTTTGCCTGGTTTTCTTTTTTTTTTTTAAATCTTTCTCATCTTTTTATTGATTCGTTCCTATATCTACTATATTATCTATTGTTATATTAATTCATTTTTTGCTTTCTTTCAATGGATAACAATTCTTAACTTTAGTGTGATTGGATTTGTAAATCTTTTTTAATGGTTTATACATTTAGTGTCTTGCTAAAGAAACCTCCCATACCTTGGTATCATAATGATACTCTCCTATATTAGAGCTCCTAAAATTTTTATAGTTTTGCCTTTCACACTTAAGTCTTTAATCTACTAGGTATTATTTGTGTCTGACATGATGTAGGGATCTAATTTTTTTTACATTATTTAACATTTAGCCCCCCACAATTTATAGAAAAGTTCATCCTTTCCCATTGATCTGCAATGGCACTACATCATATATTGAGGGTACATATAAGCACTGGTCCCTCTCCATTTCTGACTTCTCTGTTCTGTTCCTATGCGAATACCATATTGCATCAACACCATGGTGTTATAACTCCTATAACTTCATAAATATGAGAATTTTAACTGCTCCACATTAATAATGTCTTGAAACCTGGTAGGACAAATTCATATCTTACTAATTTTCTTCATTAGTGACCTATGATTGGTCCTCTGTTCTTATAAGTGAGTTTCAGAATCATTTCCAAAATGCTTTGAGACTTTTATTGAACTTGCATTACATTTATAGTTAAGGGTATATGAACTCGACATCATTACACTATTGAATTGTGCTCTTTGTACATGATTTTTCTCTTCATATAATTCAGTAGTTTTAACGTCTTTAAGGAATGTTAATAATTTTCTTTCATGCAAAACTTGAACATTTTTTGCTAGACTCATTCCTAGGAACTTAGCTTTTGCTACTATTAATGGCAAAAATATACAACTGCTGTCATTTAGAAATACAATTGGCTTAGAAAAAGAAATAAACAGTATTCAATTAGGAAAAGAGGAAGTCAAATTGTCTCTATTTGCAGACCATATGATTGTGTATTTAGAAGACCCCACCATCTCAGCCCAAAATCTCCTTAAGCTGATAAGCAACTTCAGCAAAGTCTCAGGATACAAAATCAATGTGCAAAAATCACAAGCATTCCTATACACCAATAACAGACAAACAAATCATGAGTGAACTCCCATTCACAACTGCTACAAAGAGAATAAAATACCTAGGAATACAAGGGATGTGAAGGACCTCTTCAAGGAGAACTACAAAACACCGCTCAAGGAAATA